>JARHVA010002043.1:2072500-2092500 GCA_037957365.1 Torreya grandis
GAGGAGATTTGATTCCATATTGTCCTATACTATGAGTAAAATGTGGAAAAATATGTGAATTTATATTAATTATTATTTTTATGCAATACATGTTTACATTAGTATTCAACCTTTATTTCTATTTGCCATTGTTACCATTTAATACACACTTGTCACCATCTATCCATCCACATCTATTATTATAGAAGGCAATCCTTGGGTACCCATAAGATTTTTACCATGAATTCTATCATACATCCATCACACAAAATTTAATTTTATGTACCTCCATGTATTCCTCACCCACATTAAATATGGAATTTGTTGATAATGAATCTAACACAAATTTATTTATGGCATATTCATTCAAAGCTCTAGTTTTGTACCAAAAATATCAAACTAAAGTAATATGATATTTTTTGAGACCATGTGATTTACAATATTTATATTCCACATTTTACAATTCATCCAAAAAGATTAATATTTATTAACTTTCATCATCATATTTTTTATATGATAAACTAGGTAGAGTGGCATTCAATCTTTTATGATTTTGAGCATTGTAGGGTTTTTTGATAATTGTTTTGGAATGACTATAATTATTAGGATAAAAAAGAATTATATATATACCAAATATGGTTTTGAATATTATAATTAATCCCATATTTTGAAATAAACCTCTTATAGGAATTATCTGAATCTAACATCCATGGATGAATTGTCTATGTTGGCCAATTTACAAGCATGCCATTGTATGAGAGATCCTTCAAATATGGAACATCCTTTACAAGGAGGGTTTACAAGTCTATAAATATGAATATAAAATGTGTTGAAATATAATATTTTAAATTATACCATATCCTCTTCAAGCAAATTTTCAATTGTTTCCTCTACAACATATTTTCTCATAGATGAGAAAAAATAGATCAATTTAACACCAACTCCCATAGAATTTAGATCATGTTTAACACCCTATAAAAGTGATGTAACACTTAAATTATCACTCCATTTTACCATTATGGTTTTTTATGTTTTGTGGAAAACTAATTTTTAAATTGGGAAAGATATTAATTATTTGGATTGTAGCAAATTTGAGAATTCATAACATAAATTTACCACATTTTTTACCATTTTTAATCACCTAAAAGTGGTAATTAAATTCTAAGAGTGTTGATTGAGTTAAAATATCCCTAAGTTAGCCATAAACCTACACTTGAGCTCTAGACTTACATTTTAATTCATTAAACAAACCATAATCACCTACAACTAGTCAAGATGTAGTCCTAGAACTATCATCCCAGATCCCAATAAAAAACTCTCAGTAGTCTAAAACAAGGACACTAACACCACATGTTGGACACTACAATAACATGGCTTGAATGTCCCTAATTTAGCACTACTATCCTTATCGCTATCTCTACCCAATATATATTTTTTTAAATGTGTGCCCCTCCTAAGGTTGACATAAGATCATTTTATTTTATACACAAGCAAAAAAACCCTATAAATACAAGTCTAATCCACCTCTATTCACTAGATGGAAAATAAATGTAAAATATATTCAAAGAAAAGACAATGTTGTGAAAATTTAAGGTATTTGATCCATATTCTACCATAATTTTTGCATACTACCATATACAATAGACATAAGTATAGTTTTCAAGCATTTCAAATCTTAGACACATTCAATGCATATAATGCCTCTCTCATTCTAGCAATCACTTGCACATACATCAAACACTAAGTTGGAGAACTACATCAAGCTTGATCCCTCCTTGGATTATTGGTATGTATGCAACTCTCTACATAATAAAGTGTTGATGATGTCTAATCCATCCTAATAACATACAAAAAATTATTGCTTATGCCATAATTTCAAGGACATTAGGGTATTCACATCAAATCAAGTTTTCTAGATAAAATATAGAATTATAAGTTTTGTTAATGTAGGAATAAAAAATATAGACACAGGCTTAGGTGCTCATCAAAAATAGGAACAATCCTACAAAAGGGAAATTAGTGACATATTGAGGACACTACACATGGATGGTTGTCCAAAATAAGGGATACTATCTAGTGAATAGATGAATACCATAATCATGTTGATGACATAGAATACTACCTAGATCTTAATTTTAAGAACCCATATCATCCAAAATAGTCAATTTTCATCTTAGTCTCTATTTATCCCTATTTTTTTCTATTTATATAAATCCAAAGAAATTAAAAATCATAATTAATTAGTAATTAATTATTGAATATTTATTCAATTGATTTAGACATCTCATCCCTTTAAACAAACATAGGAATGACATGTGTAAAACCCTAAAAGGTTAAATCATTTTTTAAACTCATCTTACTTTGAATATTGCATCAAACCTTAGCTTACATTAATTACTATTTTTATGAAATATATTTAGGGCTAAATAATTCTATTTTTATACTTTTATTTAGAAAACTTAGCTAATTAAAATCAATTTTACATTAGGGTTCAATTTATTTTACATCTAATCTAAAATTATTTTACACTTAGGGTTTGTATCCTTTTTCTATATACTTAGATTTAAATTACAAAAATATCATAATTTACTAAAATATTTATGTTTTACAAATTTTCATAGATTACTATCCTTAAAAGGTTCAAAATACATAAAACTTGTTTTCATACGTTTCGACCTATAATGGCAGAATTTAAAAAAAAGATTTCATGAAATTGATAAGCATTAATTATAAGAATTTGTGCCAAAACATAAGGATATACAAGATTATTTCATAAATATTCTTCATGAAAAACTCTAAAATAACAAAAACGGTCAATGTTCAACCCCTCTAGTTAAGGATGTTATTATAAATTTAGTCAAGCCCACCCAACCAACTTGGATAACATAACCCAATCTTGTTATTTGACCATTAGTGACAAATATTCCATTTATTGCTAGTGTTTCTCCTATATATGTACCATCTCTTATGTAATAAACTATTTATATACAATATAAGGTTTTACATCTTCAGTATGGAGAAACTAAACAATCACATGCCTTAAATTCTAACATTCTGTTGCATACACCTTTGGTGCATCACATTGTGGAAAATCCTTTGCCATCTAGTTTTCTATCACCCAAGATCACATTATACAATTTCAAGGGTGACCCAAAGCATCACCTCACATTCTTTCATGCAACATGCTTAGACTATGTATCCAATGATTGGATTTTAAGAAATTTCTTTTCACGTAGTCTTAAGGATTATGCCCTATAATGGTTCTATGATTTTATTAACCAATCTATTAGGGAATTTAATACTTCAGTAGATATGTTATTATCATAATTATATATCCACATAAGTGATAATATATCATATATAGAAGTGTCATCACTAAAGCAAAATTTAAATGAGACCATAACCAATTATGTCTTACCATGTAAGACAATAATATAAAAATTGACTAGCCCCATGGAAAATAGATAACTTAAAGATATATATAAATAGAGTCTATTAACAACACTTCATAAATAAATATTATTCAATAAGTTTCCCACATTTATAGATATGTGCCACATAGTTCTAGATTAAGGTAAAATAGGTTTTGAAGGGACCCCAAAACCCTTTACATCAAAAAAAGAGATAAACCTTAAAGCACAGCCAAATTTCTAAAAAGAAACCCAAAACCAGCAAAAGCGAAACCAAGTTACATAGGAACCTGAAAATAGTAGAAAAGACCAAATGTAACAGCTGACACTACACAAAACGGACCGTCAGCAAACAGGAACAGCGCCCAACAAACCTCCCATACAAAAGAGGTTTTAATTTTTTTTTTTACACGAATGAAGATTCATATCCAGAGGGGGGACCAAAGGCTTAGACTTCTTCGTCTTAACTGCTGTCCATCCATCCTCTACCTTAGCTACTCAGTCATCCATGACTTAGAAGACAGTAATCCATGAAACCCAGGGGACATAGATGACTCAGCAAAATCCTTATGAAAACTAGCCACCATCTAGCTTCTAGGTAGTTCTTCCAAAATAGGGGGATAAACCAGAGCCTCCTCAACAAATGGCTCAGAATGATCACTAACCCTAGTCTCCATAGGACCTTCAATGGAATCTTTCACCATCGAATCCTCCTCAACCATCAGCTCGGATTGGATACTGTCTTCATTCTCAGAATTAGCCGAATCTGCCACATAGTTAAGGAAAGAGAATTTAATCTTTTACCAATGGGAAAAATCAAGTACATAAATGGATTAGATTAAATTATTAAGAGTATAAATAAATATTTGTACAAATACAAGGCCACATAAAACAAAAGTGATCAAAAGGCCATAGTCAACATAGCTTCAGAGCCTTCACCTATATTGGTTTTATCAAATCCTCAATGTAGAGTATTTACTAATCTACTAGAGTCACTAGCATGAGTTATATAATTACTATTAGAATGCAATGCCATATATCTCCCTCTTATTGAAGAGGTTGATACGACATGGAATCTTCCAAAGATTTATGATTCAAATGAATTCTACAAGTATCACAGGAAACCAAACCACACAACAAACATATGCATTGTCCTAAACCATAAGATACAAGATCTCATTAAGGCAAACATTATTACTATGGGAACACCCACAAAGGCACCAAAATAGCAGACCAAGGAAAATGCACTTAATATATTTTCATATCCTTTTCCAAAGAATAAAATTAATGAGTTAGGGGAACATTAGGTGTTCATTATACATACCAAGATCATCCACCACCATCTTCTTATTACATAATTACATAGGATACACATCCATTGCAAAAAACTATTATCATGTATCACACTATATTGCCACCTAGACCACTTATCATGTTTTTATAGTAGAATACTATGGAGGATGACATAGATTTACATGCACTCTTCATATGAACATATATAGACCACCATCCTATTCATAATGTCATGGTTGACAATAGGTCAAACATAAGAATGTAAACCATGAAACTCTTATAGTAATTGGGATACATTGAGTGGTATTTATTACCCATTGATAAAGTCATTAGTGATTTTAGTGGCCACATTCATAGCTCCATCATGGATATTGGGCTTTCATTATAAGTTGAAATAGCACACATAGTCACTCAATTTCTAGTAGTATGTAATGTGGGTGTATTTGACATATTATTTGGTAGGACATGGTTATAGTAGCTACATACCATCCCATATATATTACACAAATGCTTCATGCATATACTTTCTAACTAGGTGCTTAATATTGAGGGTGTCCCATATGAGTATCATCTTCCCATATCATAGGTAGCTCCAACACAGATTCTAGTCACACTTCCAACACTAACACCAGTTATAGTTCCAATTCTATTGTTAAATATTACATGATTATTTATTATAGTAGAGATAAAAATACTATACATACATCATAATTTATAGTATAATCCTCAAATTAGGCCTAGCCTACCTCTACAATGTCTACACGCATGCATAATCTCTTCTGAAGACCATTACTAGAGATACCAATGGATCATATATCTGTCATAGATTATATAAGACATTTATCTACTTAGTTTACACCAAGATCAATTACATTGGGGTCTATGTGGTCTCAACATAGGGAAACTACATCACCTATAGATTCTACATCTACTACATGGGTCGATAACACCATTACAATTCATAGGGTATCATAGTTAGTGCTGCAACATCATAGAATCACTACTCAAACAGCTTCAAGTTAAAATTATATAACACAAAAAATCATGGGCTCATAGTTACCATTTCACACTACTCACATGATCACAGTTCCACTCTTCAACACAAGTCATAGTGATGGTGAGTATCCCATGAGACTCATATGTTAGTATGGTTCCTACACTTGTACATACTTCATTTTATTTATCATTACCTGTACATAATTTAGTTTCATATGCTTGTACATAACTTATCCTCAAAAAGCATAAAAATAATATAATATGTCAAAATACAAAAACATTCAAATATTTCAAAAATACAAAATTTTATAGATTATATGCATTATTATATTTACAATTATACTACTTACCAGATATTGCATATTGATAGCTATCCTAGTATAGTTAGTTTTATCATAAACATGTGATTCACTTGATCTTATGAAGTGTTTGAAGATTCCATATAGAACTCTAGTCCACTACAATAATCCATACTAGCTATCATATACCCATTAGGGACATTTACATCGATCTAGGTTTATGCATTTGACACATTTACCCACTTGGGGGAATATTATACATAATTACTATAACCATGTTTTATCTTTACATATTATACATTCTAGTTTATGCAAAGATTTATCTTTATATTGATCATTACTCTCCATTTCTTAGATTTTTTGTTGACTATCACTAGTTATCCTCAATATATATGCACCATGGCATCTACATAGATTTATAATACACAATTATATATGTTTTCATTTATAGTTCTAAGATTAGACTTGATTATGTTTATTATGCTTCTTCCATTTTGAGAGAATTTAAATATGACATTATTACTTAGATTCTATACCACTTATCTATTTGTATGATTGTAAATTTACCCATGTCCCTTGTGTGTTGTCTTCTATGATTCTATATGCATACATTTTAACATGTCCTTCTCTTTTGATCTATGCTAAAATTTCTTGATGTATGTGTATGAGTAAAATTAAACATGTCCTCATATTTTTACATTCTTATATTTAGTGACATGTGTGCATGTTACTTTTATTGTATCCCCTTGGCCTACCTTTTACATTCCTCATGTGATTGTATGTTTTTTTCATTCTATGATTCTACACCATGACACTTGTACTTTCTTTTAAACACACACACACACACACACACATGATGATAAAATGAATGCATGAAATAAAACTTATAAGGCTTTGATTTGGTTATGTTAAGTTTTTGATTCCATGAGGGACATCATGCATCTACACTTCCTACTTGGCATCCTTGATGGATATCATGTATCATACCCCTAGGTAGTTACTTATATTTTAATATTATTATAAATTAATTACATATATCTTAACACCCTTGTGCAATGCTATATTACATTACCTATTTATGCTCAGCTACACTTACATTTTGATGTTATGTTTTACATTATATTGGAATATAATGCATATGATATGGGTAACACATTTTATATATATACTTATTTAGAGGGTATTTATTCCATATATTTCAAAACTACCCTCAAAAAAGGGGAATTTATAGTGGTTATCATAGAGATTAAGCTCCTACATTACTTTACATAAATACATTTTAGCACACAGTCTTAGTTTTAGATATCACAATTAGGACAATTTTTTTTTAGAAACTTAGAAATTAGTTTATATCTCACAAAAATTAGAATAGGTAGTCATTAGCACCCAAATTCAGACACTAGTGCTATAGTGTGCTACTATCCACTATAAGGCAGTACTATCTAATGGCCCCAACTTTAGGATGGTCTAGATCATTCAAACTAGTACACTAGGTACAATATATATTTGCATAGATACAATCATAGGTTTGGTGGTTATGATTGAATTTAGCTTAGATTCATTCATTTTAGTTTAAATTCATACTAGTTTCTCATATTTTAGGGCACCATGCATATCATGATCACTCATACATTTAGATAAACTATATAAGTTTAGATATTACATATTGTTATAACTCAAAATTTCACCATTTTAGAGGGTGACTCAAGCCCTCTCAACTTGATCTATGTAATGGGATTGACTCTAGGTTTTGGGTGACTCCTAAGTGATTCAAACTTTTATATTTTGGGCTATTTACCAAAATATAACACCTAAAATAATACTACACAACTTGATTCAACATGGAAAATAGAAAGAAGATTATTAATCTAACCAAACAACATGAGGCTGATGCACCAAACCTAAAATTCACAACTTGTTGAAGATGCACTAAGAAATATCAACTTACAATCAAATTATGCTACTCTAAATATCCCCTATCACACTAGTGTTTCAATATCAAGGTTTAGATGATTACATGAGTAATAAAATGATTAATCAAGAGGTGATAATGAAAAAAATAATGAGATATCAATTATCTAAACAAGTAAACAAAGTAGAACATTTAATATGATCTGTGAAAGGAAAAAAACTTAAATAAAGCATGAAACATGAAAGACAAATGTAAAGGATATGACTATCACTAAATAATCATCAATAAAACATCCTTAAAATAATTCTTTGAAAGATATAATTAGAAAATCCATCTTTAATTCACTTTAATAGGAATTTACAAGTCTCAATTTTGGTAGGGCTTTACCATACAAAATGTGTGGATCCCAAACTTAGGCAAAAATGGTTACTCTTATAGAGAATGGTGAAGAAAAAGGAAGAGGGGAATAGTAGATAAAGAGTGAAAAATGTCAAGAATGAGAGAACCAATTACAAATAAAGTAAGAGTTATGAAAATATTTCATCAAGATTTTCATGCCATGTTTTGACTTCTTGAGGATGATCCATCCTTCCAAGTAGCGTAGGAGTTACAACTTGGCTTGACATCTTGACTAACATCTTAGAAACTACCCTTCTTACATGAAATGAGTAAAAAATTGACCTTCCTACCATTAATTCAAATTAAAATTATTTTTAAAAACTCATTAGACATATACAATGCCTTAGAAAACTCCTCTGACCTGTCATTCCATCAGTTATACACATAAGTGTATTGTAACTCTCCATTTCTCATGCCTAGATTGGCCCAAGTGGCCTAAAACTCAAGTGCATCTTATTCAATTCATCCAAACTAGATGAATGGTCTTAAAATATGTTATAATGCCTGAAACACACCATTTTATTTCTTTGATCATCTCTAAAGAACTCATTTTTCCTTTTAAGCCTTGAATAGGCCTTGTTTCCTTATAGCCTTTTTTCCTATAAATCTCTTTATGTGGGATTTGTAAACATTATATTGATAAAATAATGGAATATTATAGGAGCCTATATATATTTACATCTCCATACCAAATTTAATATTCGTACTCTTAGTTGAATCCTATTTTTTCTGCCTTTCTCTTCTACCAATTAGGCCTAATTAGGTCTCTATGCCTAGAAAGTGGATTTTGGATCTAAACTCCTCATGCACATGTGAGACATATGGGAAGTGTGTGACTAACTTTACCCATGAAAATAATAACCTCCACTCTAAGTTAATATATTTAAATTTTATTCTTATATCCAAACCATGAAATGGCCAAAAAGAAGCCCTTGATAAGCCTGGTTGGACTACCTTATAAAATGGAGTTTGTTTAGTCACTTCCATGGATTCTTGAGATTTTTTTTCATTTGAAGAAATGAAATAAGTCTCAAGGGACATATTACAGTGATTTTAAAGTTTCCATATTATTTTAAATTGTCATTTATTAAGGATGAGATTATTGAGCATTATCATTGATTGTTGAGTTGTTGGAATAAGTATTATCATTGATGTCAATCTAATGTCATTAATGTCAAAGGTTCTTGTGAATGTGCATGGTAAAGTAATCTTTGAGGTATGTATATGATGAGTTATTATGTCAAGATAGTTAAGTGTTATTTTTGTATGATATTAGTCATCTAAGAGTATTGTATGAATGATGTTCTTATGTCAGCTTGAGTTATCATTTAGATTAGCATGAGTGAGTTCTGAATAAAAAATTGTATGCTCTAAAGATATATGTAAATAGCTCCAAAGATGATCTAAATGATCTTAAAAATGTTAATTATTTGAAGAATTCTTAATATAATTTGATCATGATAAAGTTTTTTTGAAGTTTGTACATGAGGTGTTGAGGACCTTTCAAATGATTAAAAGGTTAGCTTCAAATATCTGTGTATACAGCGTAGAAAGTTCCAAGTGAGCTATGAAGATCCTTAGTTAAGCTCTGAAGTTCTTTAAGAATATTTGAAGATGATATATTTTAGCTCCAAATAAGAGTGATTGTATGGAGTTTCTTGAAAATACACAAGATTCATGGGAACAAATGAGAGTTTCAAGGTGAAGTATATATTGTGGCTAGAAGTTTAGATTCAAGGCCTAATGAGACTTGCATGTCAAGGCTTAGAAAGAAAAAAAGGGGATAGTGTCTAAATTGGGTATTAGAACTAGTTTCCATGAAATGGATTAATATATGATCAATGAAATAGGTGAGTTAATCTGTATTAAGTATGCACATGAATTTTTAATTCATGGTTTGCGATAAAAGGCTTGAAAAATGTTTCTCGAGTGCATAAAATGAAGAGTTGTCTACCTAAGAAGGTTTTTCAAGTGCTAGTCTACATGTGTAGCTTCCGAATGAGAACTTAATTATTTCATGGTATATTAGGAAGGGTTATATCTCAAATTTATAATCATTGGTTTTTGGAAAGAAGAACTAAGTTTTATGAATGATCGTTAAGACTTAAAGTTAGTATAAACCCTCATAAAACCCTATTAATGACTCAATGTTGAATACATTATTCTAAATAGTTTAGAATGGTTTGGTATTTTTATATAAGTGATTATAGGTTGTATTAAACTCTCCCATGTATCTCCAAGTGTGATTGGTTTCTCAGGTGGGTGAGTAGACTCCATAATAAAGTACTTGTCATTTCGAGATCTATTGTAGTAGATAGAGTTGACCAAGTCAAAGTCATTAAATGGATGAAGGCAAAAGTGTGATAATTTTAGTTATTATCCATGAATTTTTATGGATAGGTTATATATCTTACTTGTGAAAATTTGGTGATCCATGTTTTCCATTTACTAATAGACCTAGAATTGAAGACAGTAAGAAAATCGGGCAAAAGTGAAAAGATGATTCCTAATGTGTTTTAAATAAGAGTGATAGATTGAAATTCATGATGATTTTATCTTAGACTTGAAAAATATATATATTATTTTAATAATATTTAAATTTAGTGTAAGAGGTTGGAACTTTAAATCCAAAATGGCTTGTCTGACTAAGTAGAGTTTTTGAGAGACAAGATGAACATATTAGTATGCAAGACCAATAATTTTCATTAAATATTATAATATATTTTATGGAGGTTGATATAAGGATGTTATAATATATTGTTCATTCATTAAAATACATTGAGAATATTTAATAAGGTTTCAAAATTTTAAGTTTCCTTTGATGTGTTTTGAAGTCAGTTGGCAACTCTAAGTGTGCATCTTGTAGAGAAGATTTTGAGACTATATACCCTGAGTTGAAGAATATGATGAAGTTTGTGAAAACCTTGAGATCATGAGGTTTCTAAATATATGATTTTTTACCATTGTTTTTTTTTTAAATTTGATTTTATGCCTTAGTTGTTCAAGATAGAGTTTCTGTATATGCACATGCCTTGTATGAACAATATTTCTAGAAAGGGTTCAAATTGTGGTTAGACCTAAAAGGTGTTATGGAACTAAATTTCAGTTGGATAACATATATAATAGTATCATATGATGTTTTCCTACCATGTGAGGAATTTAAATATGCTTAAATAATATCAAAGGGTAATTTATTTTTAAGAAGGCCTATTAGGTCTCCATAAAGCCTAAAAGAGGAATAAGGGATAATTGTGTTTTGGTTGAAGTAAATATATTTATTGTTCATGATTAAGGAATTTTATTTTATTATTATAATACCTACTAGATGTTTGACCTAAGAGGATAATAATGTGTGGCTAAATAAGAATGATATGATCAAGTGACTTGTATAAAAGTAAGGCAGTCTAAGCCTATTTGGGTGTGTGTAGAAAGAGAAGAGAACAAGTGAATGATATAGATAAGTGTCATGAATATCTAATAAATTTTATTCATATGAGGATCAAGGTTATAAGACATAATCAAGACACAAAGAGGTATATTTGAGTGAAGAAGGTTGAAGGCTAGTTTGAGAGGGATAGAAGTGAGCAAAGATCTGAGGAAGAAGATCATCATATGTTTTATGATCAACAAGTGTTTCTAAAATTTATAAAGTGTATTAGGTTGATTGGTTGGTTATAAGTCATCTATGGGTTGGTGCCTCCTTGAAATTAGGTTCTTTTTAAATCCTAGCTAAATTGGTATTGAGTTAATTTGGGTTGGTGTTCCATGTGAAGTTGGTGCTTCACTAAATATTGATGTTTGTATTATAGGATTTTAGTCCATTTGCTTCATCAATGGGTTTTCTTTACTTTAAGTGTTTCCCACATATATGTTATGTTCATGTGTTTCATTCTCTTATGATTTGGTGCTTATGCTTGATAAGATGTACATTCTTATTAGAATGTTTCATGTATGATAAGTGGAATTGAATTAAAAATTTTGAAGAATAATTCACTCTCCCCATCTAAGTCATTTATCTTAAAACACATATCACCAAAATCCTTATAAAAGACTAAAAAACATACAAAATAGTGCATTTATGGTAATCTATATAGTAGTATGTATACCCCAAGTACATGTGGGTGAGCCAATTTAAGTCTAGAAAATGTTCTTGGTGGTTTGGAAGTTTTTATGATTCATCTGCAAGCATAAGTCTTCATTTCTCTCTCATTTTATGGCTCCCATAGGCAGCCTAAAAGTGCTTTGAACTCTTATCAATGATTCATAAAGCTAGACATATTAATCTTAAAAAATAATCCACAAATCTGGTGTAATTTATGGTTACTAACTTCCCCTAGGAGCTTAGGGTACCATATAACATGTGTGATATGTACCAATCAAAGCAAACTGACCTCTCAAGTTGAAAATAAGCATTCTAAAGGGTCTGAGCAAGAAATGAGGTATTTATTAGCTTATTTTATGTTTTTTTTGACCTAAAATATCCTTCATGAGGTATGTGACATCTCTCTTGGCATATTCCAATATCTATATTGTCTCATTTCTTCATCAAACTCCATACATTCTTATGTTCTCTAAACCTAGGGTTCTTATGCCAAACTATCTAACATACCCTAGGTGCCTATATTCTACCATTTTATCCCACTATCAGGGGCATTTATATTTCATGCAATGTTTCTATATTTATCTCAACATCTAATTAGGGCCTCTGTGGTCTATCCAAGATCTAATTGGCTACTTTTTAAAGGTTGGTGGTCTTGTACAAACATGTGTGTGAATTAAACTAATTGAAGGTTATCATGACTGTATTACTTTCACTATTAGATGTTTATAACCTCATGAAATGTTTTATAATGTCACTTATCATATTTTATGTACTTATAAGTCTCAACTTATTTCATTCCACTAATTTTACTTCATTTTTCATGATTGCCTATAGGCCTATGTACATGACTAAGCCTGTGCAAGATTAAATAGGGTCTTATGATGACTTTGTATGTTTCATAACTATGATTTAGGGTTTTTTTTGAGGTTATCTAAAACTTCTTAAAATTATTTCACTCTTTATTGTTTTTCCAAACCTTTATATTAAAAATGAGTAACTTCTTTCTCAAATGGGCAAGCAAACTTGCAATAAGAACATAGCTATGTATGCAAGGTCTTATGATGATTTTGTTTTAATCCATTATATATTTTTGGATTATAACATATTTTTATCTCAATAAATTTATAACTGAAATTTCAATATGTATCATTAAAAATCATACACAAACACCATTGTGTCAAGCTTGAGAGGGTCTTTGAGTCAGTAAAATAGACGTATAGGTGACTATATTACTGTACATTCATTTAGTTATGCATACCTAATGACTTAGAACCCCATATTCAACATTAAAATATTATTAAAACTATTTAGAGGATAAATTATTTCCTGATACTTTGAAATATTATTCCTCTCATCATCATTTCCATCCAAGGTAGTTATTTCACTGGGTTGTTGTAGGTGACTATTAGGGAAGGCTTTGGCTGAATTTTAGGCCTTCTTGACTATATTTAATATTTATATTAATTCCAAAGAGTCTATTATGTTATCACTAATATATTAATACACTTTTAAAATCTCTTGAAAATCTAAATTCTATTAACATCAATGTTTACACTAATTCTAATACTAGTTGTAGGTAAAAAATTGACTATGTACAAAATTTAACTATGCATAGGTTCCATGACTTCTATTATCACCTCTCAATATTTATAGTGGAAACATCATATTATTTTTATTTATTAAGGTATTTATACTTAATTTAATCTCCAAACTCTTTGAAACATCACTATCATAACAAAATTTTGGCATAGGTGGTTGTAGTTGCTCATATAAGAGTTGACTGTGTTTTAAGAATTTAAGGCCTTCAAACCTATTTAAAAACCAATCCATGGATCATTTCCTATTTTTTTTCCTTGAATATTAATTCACTATCTTTAAACTATTACCTCTCATCAACCTGATTGTCTCAAAGCTAATTTATCGACAACTAACTATAGGTAGTGTTTAAATAGACTATGTATGTGATATATGAATAAGCTTATCTAAACCATATAATGTTATATGAAAAATTGGTAATTAATAATTATGTATTATTTAATTTTTAATTTAAAAATTCATATCCTCTTCAAGGCATCTCAGACCCTAATATTTCACTATCTATACACATAGGGTCGTATGGAATCCATCCTTTAGTCTTCTATTTTGTCATCATAATCTTCATCCCTCAATGTTTTAAAATTCTTGAGGATATACATTGGTTATATTGAATTATTATTATACCATCACCGTGATCTCATTATTGTGACATATAAATTGAATTTGGACACATTTTCATCTATCCTAGATGACAAACCTACATGCATGTAGAAGATAGTATGTAATCTATTTATGTTTGGAGTCTTGAGAAGGTGTAAATATGACTTTTTTGAATCAAATACCATTATACATAAATCATAAATATATGTCACATGATAACACAATATCAATTTACTTTGAATAACATATTCAAACACTCAAAACACCCTACTTGTGTAAACACATATAAAATAGTCTCAAAAAATGAATTATAAAAGTGACCACTTGAGACATATACATAATATATGACTATTAATAGGTCCATTTATGGATTATGTAGATATTTAAATACCATGAAGAGTCACTAAAATACATTTGACCACTTGGAAAACTCATAAACATAGAAACATGACCAATCACTTGTAGATAATGCACAAAAGAGAATTTACTTGCCAAATGGTCATTCACATGATCCAATAATATGGGTGAATGAGTGTGATGAATATTCAAACATTTTAAAATCTAATCCAGCTAATTTCAAGCATCCATCAATTCATAGTTTGTTTTGGAGTTGATCTAAACTCATCCTATGGGGTTTTGAGTTTTGAAAAAGTAGTTTGGGATTTTAGAGATTGTTAATAATATCACCAATCTAATGAAAAATTACAAAAATTTCAATATTATATGGGTCCCTAAGTTTTTCCAATATTTCATCCCCTCACTCTAATTGTATAACCTATACCATCTAATTAAAGTTGGCCTTCACTAGCTTGTGAAGGGGATGATGAGAGAGACATAAATGTATAGAAATTTGGAGCTTTAAACTTCTTCCCAAGATTATTTTTGAGATTTATAAGTCCAAAATATGTTTTCTATCTTTTTTCTCTTGCAAGTGTCTTCAAGAATCTATACAACTTCATCTAACTCTTCAAACAAGTGCTGAAAATCAAGAATGTAACATTTTCTAATTCCTATGATAGGTGTCTCAATTTTATAACTGATCCAGGTTATTTTAAAAGTTTATGAGACATATTTTATCTTTAAGAAAAAATTTACACACATAAATTTAGCCAAAAATCAGCTTTTTATGAATTTTTAGCACGTCCAAGGTAGTAAATGGCCCTTAAACACTTAAAAACTTCATGAGGTGTTTAATATATAAAATAACATTAATAAACCCATAATAAGCTATGACACATTTTTAAAGGCACCAAAAATGACCTGTTTGACCCATTTTGACTTAGGAGACCCAAATAGATTGAAATAAATAAAGGAGTCTTACCTTAATCTCTCTAAAATTACCTTAATTAATACTAATAATGTACTTTAGAATCAAATAAGATGATGTATTTATACTTGTATTAATTAAGTGGAGTCCCTATGGTTAACTCTTAATCATAAACACTTGAGTCATCTTCTTTATTAGCTACAAATTTGGCTTGATATTATTCATTAATCTCCCATAATATGGGTTCTCCTTCAAGAAGGGAGGTGGTGGTAGGGTGGTGAACAAGTTCATGGGTTAGAAAGGGAGTATGAGGTGTGGTTGATGGCTCATTCATGGGCTTAGGGATGGATAAAATTTTCTTGTAATTTAGGGGTTTCAAAAAAGGAGATTCTTGAAGGAATTCTTGAAGGGAAAGCATGTTGAATTGGGCTATAGACATTTCATTTTCTTCAATAAGAACCTCACCTTTCTCATAGCCTTATTGAGGATCTTAAATAACTAGAATATGATCTTCCACCTTGTCAATTATAATCTCATTATTGTTTTGAATTCACTCTTGGATAGACCTCCAAGATGGAAAATCTATAGGTTCTTAGGGAGATGAAAATGGGGCTTTATTAGGCACAAAGTTTTCTTTGTCTTCCATCTCTTGATCTTGGATCTCTTCAAATATTTTTATCTTCAAATATAACTCTTTTATTTTCCTATCTATATCCTCTTGAAATAGATTTTCTTGAAGGTGATTTGTGGCCTCATGAGGATAAGTATCATAAGAAGGTTGATATAAATTATAAGAGCTATCTTGAAGAGGGTGGGAGAGAATCACATAGGTTTAAATTTCTCATTCCCTTCAATTCCCCAATATAAACTTATTTCACCTTGCCTAATCCAAGACTTTACTAATTGATTCCATCTTACAATTTTGAAAGACTCCATGGGAGTTCCATGAGGAAGAGAAGTGGGATACTGGCTTGAATCAATAGATTATTCTACAAAAATATCCTTTTCTTTTTTAATACTCTCTTGGATTGAATTCCAATAAGGGGAGGTTTGAGGAACACATGAAACACATGGAGCACATAGATATTCACTTGGAAAGGTCTTTTTGAGAAGAATGGGTGGCATGTATGAGAGATAAGATGGAGTGTAAAAATATACATAGGGTTGATGGAAATGGACCTATTATCCTTCATAAAATTTCAACATATATTTTATGATTTTAATGAGACCATTTACATCAAACATTTCATTTGAGAGGCTTTGTCAATTTTCTCTCTCAATAAGTGTCTATTCACCTTTTAATAGTTTCCATGATTATCTCATGCCATGAATGAGATAGCTTCAAATATATTTCCTATGTATATTTTAGTATGAATGTCTAACATGTATTTCTCATAGCCCAAAAGAGTTTTCTTCAAACCTAAAATGAATTAGTTTGAGGGACAATAAGGGACATCTTGAGCTTGATAAGGTTGTTCATATGCAACATCATGGTCATTTATAGGATAAATATGTTGACCATAGGAATGGTATGACTCATAAGGAGGGTAATAAGATTGATAATAATAAAAGTGAGGTTTATATGGATCATATGGATAGTAACAATATTGATAGGGCTATTAAGGAATATAGTCTAGGTCATGACAACGTTGATAAGGAGGTTTATAGTAAGAAATATATTCATATCTAGCCATACCATATTTATTAGTTAAATAAAACACAATATATGATCAAAATATTTTCATAATAAGTACATTTGATAATTATAGCTAGATGACTGTATTCGAAGTTGCCATCGATATTTGATGTGTAAATCCAAAGGCTGATAGGAAGAAGAACACACCAAAATATATTATACTATTTTGGACCTTAGGTCCCATTTGGCATGATAAAACTATTAAAACTCAAAATTTCACCCTATGAGGGGGTGAGTCAAGCCCTCTCAACTTGAGCTCTATAATGGGATTGACTCAAGGTTATGGGTAACATCTAAGTGAGGAAAACCTCTAGATTTTGGGCTAGCTCCAAAAATATAATATCTAGAATAATACTACATGACTTGATCAACATGGAAAAAGAAAATAAGATTACTAATCTAACCAAAAAAAAATTAGGTGATACACGAAACATGTAATCCATATATTTTTGAACATGCACTATGAAATATCAACTTACAATCTAATTATACTACTCTAAATATTCCCTATCACACTGGTGTTTCAATATGAAGGTTTAGATGATTGGGTGAGTAATAAGATGATTAATAAATATGTGATAGTGGAAACACTAATGATATATACATTATATAAACAATAAAATAAATTAAAAGACTTCATATGACCTATGAAAGGAAATAAACATGCATAAGGCATGAAACATGAAGGATAAATGTAAAGGATATGACTATCACTAAACACTCATCAATAAAAAAATCATCAAAATCACTCTTTGAAAGATAGAATTAGAACATTAATCTTTAATTTACTTCAATAGTAAATTATAAGTCTCAATTTTGGTAAGGATTCACCATACAAAATGTGTGGATCCCAAACTTATCCAAAAATGGCTACTCTTATAGATAATGGTGAAGAGAGAGGGATAGGGGCACAATAAAGGAGTGATAAGATTCAATAATGAGATAACCAATTAAAAATAAAGTAAGAGTTATAAAAATATTCCATTAGACCTTCCATGCCATGTGTTGATCCCCTCAATATGTTCCATCCTTCCAAGTAGCATAGGAGTTATAACTTGGATTGGCACCTTAACTAACATCTTAGAAACTAACCTTATTGCATTAAAGTCATGAAAAATAGAACTTAAAACAATTAATTATCCTTAAAATTATATGTAAGAACTCATTATACATTTACCAGACTTAGGAAACTCTTATAACCTGCCATTCCATCAATTATAGGCATAGGTATCTTTTAACTCTTTATTTCCCATGCCTAGATTGGTCTAAGTGGCCTAAAATTCATGTTCATATTTGTAAAATAATAAAAAAAATATGAATGGTATCATAATATTTTATTATGCCTATTATAAAATAATTGGTTCTTGTACCATCTCCCAAGAATGTGTTTTGCTCCTGAAGCCTTCAATAGGCCTAGTTTCCTTAAAGCCTTTTTTTATCTATAAATATCCTTGTGTGGGTGTTTTGAATATTTTATTGAAAAAACAATGGAATATTATAGAAATTTATATGTCCCTATATATCCATACAAAATTTCATCTTTAGAATCTAAGTGGAAGTCCATTTTTTCTACCTTTCTCTTCTACCAATTAGGCCTAATTATGTCTTTAAGCCTCGAAAGTGGATTTTAGCTCTAATCTCATCATGAATGTGTGAAACCTATAATAAGTATATGATTAAATTTAACCATGATAGTAACAAACTTCATTTAATTTTTTGTATTTTGTAACATTATGTATATAGCCAAACCATGAAATGGTTAAAAATAAGCCCTTCACAAGCCTATTTGGACTGCCTTGAAAAATGGAGTTTGTTTAGTCACTTATAGGGGTTATTAATTTTTTTATTTTTATTTGAGGAGATGAAATATATCTCAAGATACCTCTTAAAATTATTGGCAAGTGTACATATCTCCAAAATCAATGTAAAACACTAAAAACACATAAAATAATACATTTATGGCAATTGGCATAACAATCTATACATCTCAAGTACATGTGGGTGAGACACTTTGAGTCTAGAAATTTTTTTTGGTGGTTTTTAGTTTTTTATAATTCTTATTTGGGCATAAATATTCATTTCCCTCTCATCGGGTCTTTATGCCTCTCCTAGGTAACTTGAAAGTGCTTTAAACTCTTAATGATGATTCATAAAGTTAGATGAATGAATCCTCAAGCCAATTCCACAAATTTTGAATTAAATTATGGTGGATAAATACCCTTAGATATTAGGGTACCATTAGTCATGTGTGATCCATACCTATTAAAGCAAACTGACCTCTTAGGTTGAAAACAAGCATTATGAGGGGTGTAAGCAATAAATAAAGTCAATAGGAGCTTCTGATGAGTTTGGATTTGACCTCCAATGTCATTCATGAGGTTTGTGACATATATCTTGATAATTTACAATATCTATATTATCCCCTTTCTTCTTCAAACTCCCTTCATACTT
>JARHVA010002043.1:2097500-2102500 GCA_037957365.1 Torreya grandis
ATGTTATATATCCCAAATAACCCCTCATATGTTGACCATAACATCCATGGGTTACCCTTAATGAGCTACACCTTTCAATAAGGCCTTTGTAGCCTTTATAGGTCTCATGGAGACCTATTCACCCCTATAACATTTACCAAACCAGATTAGGAACACAAGAACAATTAAAAATGGATAATAAAACTCCACATGACCCTTAAGGCACCTTAAAATAATTACATCCATCACTACACTCCTCTGTAAATGCAGAAACTACTCAAACATTAGCCTTGTACATAAGAACATCATGAACAAATAAATAGTAAACTTCTAAGCATTTTTTCATACTAAAAATGGATTAATAAAACCTTATAAATATATATATGGTCTTAATTTAGTCTACAGCACTCTTTATTAGTTAATTCACCTTTAAAAATGTAGCCACCATCAAGAAAATCTCAAACATCTTCTCGGGCCATTTGTAGAAGAAGGTCAAACCCATAGTCAAATTTTGAGATCAATAAATGCAATTTTATGGTGATTCAAACCTTATAATAAATTTTTATGGATATCCCTTAGAATATTTTACAAATTTAATTTTTTACAACCTTCAAATTCATCCCACATTAAAAGTTATATCCAAAATAGTGGGGATTGGGTTTCCTTTATTAATTCAATTATTTGAATTCTAAGTCACTTTTTAATGCAAAATATTGAGACACATGTATTAATATTGTTCACCCTAAAAACTTGATCAAACTCACTCTATCTATCTCCTTAGGAATCACATATCCTTGACTTTATGGTCGCTATTAATCTTTGATCCAAGTTTCTGAGATTGTGATACTTGGCAATCCTATGTTCCTTCTATGTACCTTGTTTTAAGTATCCATTTAGTTAACACTCTTATGTCACTTGTCATCCCCATGTGAAATATGATCTTATTTAATTATTTACTCAATTCACACCATTGATCTCCATCTGCATGATTGAACACGTGTCATCAATCTTTGATTTGTATGATCAAATGCATGTCTTTGATTTGTTAAACATACAATCAAACATGGGTCATTGATCTATTGCCAATTCACCATGATTATGACATATGTCACCAATTAATTAAATATTAGGATTCTTTTACCTATTAATTTCATTCTTTTCATTATATCTCCACTTACATGATTGAAAACTCACCATAGATCTTTGATAATACAAATTTGGCTAAGGATGGAAAAGATTAAATTCTAATTGGAAGGCCAAATTTGTACCTTGATATATTTTTATATACACCACCTCATGACCTAAAATTTTGACCATATGATCTTGCCACAAAATATATCATACCCATGTGACCAACTCCTAAAACTTCCATGTGTGAATGATAATGTCATCAATATTTTCACTCAACCTGATTTGTCACAAGAACAACTAGGCCTAAATGAGCACAAGGAATAACATAATTAACACCATGCACTCCCATGATAATTAAAATAACTATTGATGCCCCATAAGGCCTATACAATATGATTTAATCACTAACCACATCCATAAACTTGTCTATCCAAGATACAACTAAAGATCCATGCAAGAACACTGAAGCATACTTTGTCATTATCATGCTAGAATACTTATCACCTAATGCAAACCTTTGGTCACCTTGGAGATAATAGTGAAAAACTCAAAAAATATCCCCATTTTCCATTTATTTCAACACCAATCATAAGTTTATGCTCAAACTCTTTCACTCTCTTCAAGTACTTTTTCCCCCTTTGACACAAAGACAAATTGGGCTCTTATTTTGATCTTGAGGACCTGAAAATGATTTCAAGACCATAAAAATGAAATACCACCTCTTAGATATGATAAAACTCCCCCTAACACTATGAATACCACTTATTAACTTAAACTTCTCAAGCATGCTTCATTATTACACTCTTCTTTGATAATACTTTGCTCTATGAATACAACACATACAAGAACCCCAGAAACTACTTGAACTCACCTTGAAAACACTGATAAGGACTTCCCATAAGTCATATAATATTAGGCACCCCTTAAAAACCATCATTCCACCATAAAACATGATGAAACAACACTCTTACCTTCATACCTTCTCTCTCAATCCACCTCCATGATCACCAGAAGATGAACAACCTAATCTAAACATTGAAACATCCATAACTCTTTATTTTGACACCTTCAAGACTTGAAATTGAATATATGAATTAAAATAATTTTTACCCTCATCCATGACAAAAATTATCATCTAATTCTACCTATGCACTATAGTTCCTTCATAAACCTAATTACCAATTAGCCTTCCATTTTCACAAATCCTCATTCATGGAAGACAACACACACTTTCAGATGACTATGAAGCACACTTTGATAACCCATTTGGCTATTTGAACCTCTTAATCATCCTTAAACCTAAAATCCTTAAGGAAGACAACTTACCATCATGAGCAAAAATGTTATATTTACAAGAGAAAGTCAGTCAACATACCATCTTATGGTCAACTCCCACCTCTAAAAATTCTCTCACACCTAGAGGTCATCAATAGAAACTTCTAGACGATATTTTGAAGTCATAATACTTTGGGAACCCATAGATCCTTGAAATGGATTATGACCTACAACCCTTCATGCAGGAATTGAGAAATCTAAGAATACTAAAAAAAAATTAAAAGACACAAAAGATCTTCAATACTTCAAACCACTTGGAGAACACTAGAATAAGGTCAACACACCTTTCTATGAACATATAACATCTTGAAAACTCACCATACTTGATTAGATGCTTGAAAACCTAAATAATCTATCTTTAGGACCAAAGTCCCTAAAACAACAAGAGCACACATTCTTGCTTCTCCAAATGAAGGACATCTCCTAAGAATCATAGATAAAGACACCCTAACCCATAATGTCCTAGAACAATTTGAAACTAGGAGTTTCCCACATCTCCTCTATTACTTTCCCAATCCTCTTATAGCTATAGGACTTATTCTTCTTCTTATGCTTAAGATAAATAACTTTTTCATCCACTAAAACATCCTCCTTCTCTTCTAAGATTGAATTGACAACACATGGAGACAACATAGATTCATGACATACCTTTTAAATCAAAGAAAGAACCTCATCACTAGGAATTGATAACTAATGTTCTTTGTATGAAACTTGGTTAATAATAATAGGATGTTCATTTGGATCCATATACACCTTAGAAGTAGCCTTAACTAGAACCTTGGTTTTCTCCTTGAGCTTAGTCTCTTCATTCACAACATAAGTAGATAATGAGAGATATTTTCACTCTTTAACCTTTGTTTCATTCTCCACCATAGGAAATAGACCACTTGGATCTACATACTCATCATGACTCATACTTTCCACTTTTTGTTTCCATTCATTAACTAGCCTTCTTCCTTACACTCTAGTAGCCTGACATAACTTGTTTTGACTTGATAACCTTTGCTTGCATGATTTATAAATGTGACCAATCTTTTCATAGTTATATCAAACCACTCTTATTGAAGGAAACTCAACTTTCCTTACTTTATTTGGATACTATTTTACAAAGTGTCCCATACCATGATAGTTTAAGCACTCAACCTTTCTCACAAAACATGACTAATGATTCCACTCATTCTTAGTAGGTGCTCTACACTCTCTATCCCTATGACAAAATTGATTGTAAGTGTAATAATAAACATTGAATTTGGAATACCTCATGGAATTTGGTTATCTAATCCAATTTATCTTCATTCTACCAACATATTCATTCCATGACTTATTATTAACCTTCAAGGTCTGATTGTCCTTGTTCACATTAGTCTTCACCTTGTCTTGAGTTTCAAACTTTTTTTCTTCTTTGTAACCAAGTCCAGTTCTATCACTAGCATGATTCTAACTATTTACAATGTTGTCTAGATCACTTTATATCTTTTCAAACCTCACAAATGACTTAACCTTACTAGATGTCTTCTCTAACTTATATTTTAATGATTACATTTCAATCACATACCTTGAACACTCATCTTCTTTAGATTTTATGCTTGTAGATAGGATTTCTAATTGATAACTGAGATGCTTGACCATATCTTCATGATCCTTAGTGTATTCATTCATTCATGCCTCAAATTCATTGAATTTATCCAAATAGTCCTTGATTTATGACTTCATATTTTTGTTAATTTTATTCTCAATCTTCAATTATTCAAGAGAATTTCCTTAATTTAGTCTCATAATCCTCCTTGTCTTCTTCATTATCTATATCACTCCAAGTAGACTCTTTTTGATATGATCAATGTGACCAATCTTCTCATAGTTGTAAAAAACCACTCTTCTTGAAGGAAACTTAACTTGCCTTAATTTATTAAGATAATGTTTTGAAAAGTGTCCCACATCATGATAGTTGATGCACTCAACCTTGCTCATAGAAATTTAATAATTATTCCACTCATTATTAGTAGGTATTCTACACTCTCTAGCCCTATGACTAAATTGATTGCAAGTGTAAAAATAACCATTGAATTTAGCATACCTCATGGAATTTGGTTATCTAATCTAATTTTTCTTCATTGTGCCATCATCTTCATTCCATGACTGATTATTTACCTTCAAGGTTTGATTGTCCTTGTTCACATTATAATTCACCTTGTTTTGAGTTGCAATCATTTGTTCTTCTTTATAACTAAGTCTAATTCTATCACTATCATGCTTTTGACTATTAAAAATGTTATTTATATCACTTGATCTCTTTTTAAACCTCATAAATAACTTCACATTACTATATGTCTTCTCTAACTTAGGTTTTAGTGACTCAATTTCAATCACATACCTTGAACACTCATCTTATTTAGATTTTAGGATTCTAGACAAGATTTCTAATTAATAACTGAGATGATTGATAGTAACTTCATGCTCCTTGGTGTCTTCATTCATTATTTCCTATAACACACTACATTTTTCCTCATAATCCTTATTTTATGATTTCATCTTTTTGTTAATCTTCTTCTTAATCT
>JARHVA010002043.1:2112500-2157500 GCA_037957365.1 Torreya grandis
ATATAGTATGTAATTTTACATAATAGTATTTATACATATCATCCTTATAGAATAAAGGTTCTGAGAAAAGAATATGGTACAAATAAATATCGCTATAGTGATATGGCACGATAGTGAATTTTGAATGTCATAGATAATGAATGAGATGCATTCTCATGAAATTTATATAATGATATTTCTATGTACCCTATTCTTTTCTCAGAACCTTTATTATATAAGGATGATATGTATAAATACTATTATGTAAAATTACATACTATATATATATATATATATATATATATATATATATATAATTAAAAATATATACACAATAATACTCATGTTTAAATATGCATAATAGTAATTATATATGGTTTTGGTTTGAAATTACATTTATTGGTAGTTATTTTTTGAATGTGTGACTGATCACTCTAAACACTTAATTTAATTCTAATATTATACTTTAATTTATTGTTCTATATAACCAAATTGGGCCCTAATCCCATGTTGAAATGGGTATTTGTGGCATTGTATTCAATGGGTGTGAGCATAAAAAATATATCAGAGGGGGATCATGAAAACTAATACTCTAAAGGGATATGAGAATGAATAATAACCCATTCTAAAATTTTATTTACCAATTTTTTTTAGAATGTGTTTTCATCATATAGTTTGGGTTTTACTCATTAAAAGCATTAACATGAAACACTTTTTAAAAGGTCATTTTTCTAGATTAACTTAATGTATTATTCCATGAAACTACATTGGGCCTTAATGGAATGTCACAATTTTTTTGTAAAATATCTTATTTCATGGGCATGGGATTAAAAAATATTTTATCAAGGGCTCATAAAATCCCATATTTCAAAATATACTAGTTACATGAATATAATTGATAAGTATATTAGGGATAAGTGCCAAGTTATTCATATTACACTAGACATCCTATTTAATTTCATGAGTTTTGATTGTAAGATTTTCAAATAAATGTGGTATTATTGGTAAAGGCCACTTATTACTAGCTTTCATTATATTAGATGTTAAAAACGAAAGTGGACAAAGGCCAAACAAGAGATAGTAATGAGCTAGTAATGAGTAGCATGATGGGGATTGTAGGGACATAATGGTACCACATACCTAGGTTATTCATATTATCCTATGAATAAACATGGCACACAATACAAAGAGGAAGTTAAATTTATTAAGTGAGCTTGCCGATTTTATAACATGGGGATGGTTGAGACATAATGTCACCACATCATGTAATTATTTTATTATAGTGAAATTTAAATAAATTTTGAAGACAACTTGACCATATAATTTGAAGAGACTAGATTATATAATTTATTTCATCAAGATTCATAGTATAAAAGTAAATGTCCAAAATGGAATAAGTATGTTAAAAACATAATTTGGACATATCATGTTACATGATGTGGTCTAATATGGATCACCCTTGCGACTAGTTTTGGTCATTGATGCCACTAAGTGTCATGATCATTATTAATACCATTCATCATTTCATTCATTGAGATGGAAACTTGAAATGATGCTTTTTTTGCATCCATATAATAAACATTAATGTTGTGACAAGGAACTAATTTGTTCCCATTCCCCTACTATTTTTTTTCATATCTAAACTTAATCAAAACTATGTGATCATGCCTTAAAATTGTATCATTTCAAACCTTTAAGTGTTTATCACTTCACATTTATTCATTATCACACTATCATTTTATTTTTTATAACTTGGTACTTGAAAATTTCTATTCATGTATGCTTAGTATTAATTTACCCTATTTTTATTATTGGATATCAATGGAGATGTTAAATTATAGGGTGTTCTTAACAAAATACAAAATGATTAAAATATATGTAATTTATAAATATAATAATTATAATTTATATTCATGTTATTAATTCTAAAATAGTCTAAATTTTTTTCCTAATAAATTCAAAGACTTACGACTAAACTACTTGTTTCTATTTCATTTTTGGAGGTGCACAATTTGAATGTCAAATAAAACATTTATTTAGCTAAGCTTGGGGATAATATACCATCAAAAAATAAGGATTTCACATATTTTATACTATATTTAGGATCTTAATAAATAATAAAAGATGTTTTATTTTAATAATTTTGAATATAATCACTAGTATACTTTGGCAATTTATCATATATTTGTTTCAAAAAAATATTGGTCGAATGCACATGATTGAAAATAATATAACATAATTTGTGTTATAATTTATGATAGAAATAATGTTTTTAAATAAAATTTATTCATATTTAACATTTATTACAATTTATATGTCACATGAAGGCAATGAAAGTACATTTTTTTGATAAAATGCACATGAAAACTAAAAAAACATTTTTATTAAAAACTTTATTCCCATTAAAAAAATTAGACTATTTTTATTTTATCAATAATTATATATATTTTTGACCTAATAATTAAATAAAAGGTACTCAAATGCCTAAACCATGAACTATAATCATGAATCCTTCACCCTAGAAAATAGAGCTTAAATTGTAAACAAAGAACTATAAATCCTAATTTCAAATCAACCCACTCTAAGAAATTTCATAGGTTGGATTAATATTGATTATGAATATTCGGTCTAACATTAAATACATTAAAAAATTGATGTGAATAAATAGTTTGATATTAAAATACTTTAATTATGCATTTAATGTTTCATATTTATTAGTTAGATTAATTTTTAATATGAAATTTAGATCATACATGTGAACCATAGTGAAAATAGGATGATTGACACTTGTTTGCACTACACATTCAATGTTTCATATTTATTGGTTACACTCATTTTAAATATGAACCTTACATCATACATATGAACCCTAGTTAAAATAGGATGATTGACACTTATGCACTATACATGTAATGTTTCACATTCATAGTGGGAGGTTAAAAACTCTATATATGAACCCATTGTGTAATTTATACCTAAGATTCATGTTCATAGTGAATCTAATTGGTGAAAGTTATTAGAATTAAGTGTCAATGTGAGACCCATATTTTCATTGTGCTCACCTTTAGACTTGTGGTGTTTTTCATAGATTGTATTGAGATGTGGTTTATGTATATTTGAGGCATGAGATATTATGGATTCCTTAAGACTGAGACAATGATTCTATATTTATGATATGGTTATGCTTTGCTTATGAAAGAATGGTTGTATGTTTATCTTAAATGATTATTGCATGCATTAACACCTATAATTATAATGTTTAATTATTAATTATGATATACATTGATGTAGTATCACTATATATATTTTAGTTGAGATTATATTTGAACATACATATGTTATTTTTTTGATATTGATTATCACCATGGATATGTGATCCCTTAGACTATATTTTTACTTTTATGTTTGGATTGAGATATCCTTTATGGATTATATTTTTTAACTTCATCTTATATGGTATGGAATTTTATTTGTTTAATTTTTTATAGGGTAAAGGTAGGATAAAGAGGGAACTAGGACTATGTAAGACATAAACACATCATGGGTAGAGTGGTGTGATCGTAAAATGTTAGTTAATGTAGTTGCTCACTAATTTATCCATTTCAAATTCTAACAAAATTTTTCTCAATTTACCATAATTTAAAATTAAAATTAGCTTAAATTATTAAAAATTAAATTAAAAATAATTAAAAATACCAAGTAAATGATAAAAATACATAATAATGCAAATCAATTTGATAAAAAGGTCTTTCATTATGGACTATGTCTTTGAGTCCACATCAACATAAGAATTGATCAAACAAAGTGATACAACATATTATATCTTACATAAAATTTTATCAATAAAAGGATATTAATTTATACACAAGTCTCTCTTGTCCTCCAGGAAGGCTCTGTAATAAGTTTTTGGCCTTATAATGTCTTGTTCCTATAATAAATGGACTCAAACTTGTTAATTATCTCTCTAAAAGAGGTTATCTCTCCTTACAAAGTGATTTTTTTTTTTATATCTCCTTTACAAGGGCTGACAATTCCTCTCCTTTACAAATGCCTATTCTCTCCTTTACAAAAGGGAAAATTTTTCTTATATTATCCTTTTATAAAGGGTTAAAAATTGTAAATAAGGGATAACATTATCCTTTTCTATTATAATAATCCTCATTTCATATTATTTTAGAGGAATCTAGCCCATTAGTTGGTTCACCATAAAGATTAGGGTTCAAATCCCCTTCCAAAACCTCATTATAGGATAGGAAAACATAAAAGTCAAGGACAAATATCAAGTCATTTATTAAGTCATTTATTTGTGTTTCCAAAATTAGCATAGACCAAGTGGTAAGACCCAAATATGGGTTACGTGGGTTGAGGGTTGATCCTCACTCCCATGTTTTATCCTCTTCTTAAGGCTTTGATTTTCATTTGATAATTATTTATCCTAAAATTTTCAAGATAAATTTAAAGTCTTTTATGGCATTTTCCAAACTAAGGCATAGAGTAACTGGTAAAGGTAAATAATAAAAATAGTGGGATGAGGGGTTATAATACCCAATCCTATATTTTTTCTATTGGTAATGTTTTTGATAATGGTTTTACTTTACTTGAGTGAATTTTAGTATTGAATTTTTGGGGAATTCACAATAACATAGTTTAAATAGAATTCTCCACTCCTTGTGAATCATTAATGAAGGCCACTTTAGACTTGTCTATGGATGATTCAAGCTTTATTTATTGGTATGTGACATAAATGTGTGGAAGATAAGATTATACCATGTTGTATTAGACACTTTTAAACTAGAATGAGTGCCACGTGTGGCATGAGGCTCTCCAATTACCTAGGGTGCTTTAGCTTTGTAAATAATGGGAAGTTTAGTCACAAATTCACAATGCTAATTCATGAAAAGTGGTTTATATGGAGTAAAAATTCCATAACAATATGAAATAGGTGGAAAAGTCACACTCCTTATAAAAAATGGCCCACATCTAGTTGATGGGAACCAAGTGACAAATAGTGTGGGCATTAAATGTAAATAGGTACGATTATCAAAGATTGGAGGTGAAAATTAAAACAACCCATTTACCTTCTATATATTCCATGTGTCATCATTTTATTGGTCCACTTGGTAGGATGTGATTGTTATACATGTAAAATAATTATATATCCAATTAGTTACAAACTCAATAATGTGTACACTAGATATTTTTTTCTTGTTTGCCTAAAACTATAGTGCACCATAAATTTTTCATATGATGTCCATTTGACCCCATTTAAATTATGTTATAAGCCTCTCAAAAAGCTCTAGAATATGTGGGTAATTTCAAAAATATTTAAATCCATATAAATGTTTCAAATTTGTGGATCCTCATAGATCATGGTGATACATATTCCTGACCTTACCATAACCCAAACCACCCATTTATATCTTATTGTGGATCTAATTGGATGCATACATGTACTTAAACTATTTTTTACTATTCATGCCACCCCCCCCACCACATAAACACTATTATAACATTTATTATTTAATTTATGAATATTATATAAGAAATTTAATTCATTATTTAAGTAATTATAAGCCACTTAAGTGGCCCCCTTTGACTCAAACTCAGGTGGGTTGAGTGATCCAACATTTTGGAATGTCTTAAAGTAGATTTTAAATATTTTTGGTTTAATATTTTTTCCATTAGACCATTAGGACGTTATGATTTTATTTTAATAAACCTTAAATGGATTTATGGGAATCCAATGTGCCATTTTTGGCTTGTGATAGTGATTCCATTTATGAGGAGTTAAATTGCTTACTTGCCCACATAAGCTTATAATTGAAGTTAAGGAGGAGGGATTTTTACCACAAGATAAGGAATGGGAATGGACACATGTCACCTTAGTATCATCTTATATATAGGTTATTTAGGCCTATTTGAGTAATTTTGGCCATCCTTGAGATTTCATTTTGGATCATTTATAGAAAATTAGAAATTAGAGTCAGAGGAAAGGGAGAAGTAGAACGAATAGATAGAGGAAATAATTTGGGAAGGAGTATTCAACCATTAACCAATATTTTATAAGGTGTATTAATATAATTCCAAGTTTACAAAGGTAGGCACCGATTCTATTTATTTGGTTTATTTATTTATAAAAAAATTCTTATATTTTACTTTGGTTGTTTAATCTTTATAGAGGAATCAAGCCAACTAGATTACCCTCTCTTTTTACTTTGTCATCCATGGTTTTGCTTTTAGAAACCATGTGGTTTTTATGCCATTTTTTTAGCTACGTCATATCCCTCCTTTTCTTCTATTTTTTAATCCATTTTATTGTCTTAAAATGGTAGTCATGCTACTAAAAATTGTGTATTTGCATGCTTGTATTATGCACCCTTTGGTAGTGGTAGTGGAAACTAGTTCTATTGCCCTCTTACATGGAATTATTAAAATATAGTTCAAGTGGAAAGTTATATCATAACCCAAATTCCATCATGTGTGTTATTGACATGGTGTAAGGTATTTATGTCCTCGCATAACCAAGAGATAAAAATACAAGGGTGAGGAATTCCTCTTGTGCTTCTTCTCAATTCATGGGCATAAGTATTTTAGAACATGTATGGATATCTTGTACATTTGTGTTAATTTTCATGGTTTATTCATTTTATCCTGTTAGTTTTATTTTTAAATGAAATCCTCATTTTTATAGTGAGTGTGTATCCCTAGATGTGTTTTCTTATTTAGAAACCTCTACCTAGTCCTAAACCACCTAAACCTCCTTTGTATAAAATTGGTTAATTTTACCCACGATGTGTAAACTCATAGTTATAGGAGTCTTATTATCATGGGTACCTATGGAATCCATGTAATTACAGCCAAAGTATGGGAATTTATCCCTCATTTGGTTGTCGTTACGGTTGCATATGGATCCTTGTGATAACAATTCATTTAGTAGTTTTATTTTTTTAATGAAAATATACTTATTGGACATTTTATATCCATGGGTATTTTAATTAATTTAGTATTAAATATTAATCTACTACAATTTAAAAATTTATTAATTGCTCATAAGTATATGGTAATGTTCTTTAGTACTTATGTATTCCTTCTAAAGATTCTATCTATAAAAAAATGGAAATGATTATATTGTGTTTAAATTTAATCTATACATTATTTTATGGACATTTAATAGTTATATAATTTTATAATTGGATGAAAATAATATTTAGTTTTCTAAAAATTAAAAACTTCTTTGGTTAGCATGAACCCATGAAAGGCTAGTAGCCTTTCATTAATTTTTAAATATTTAAATTAGTACCAAATGTTCCCAATTTATTATGTATTGTGAAGTAAGATAAATATTTGAATATGTGTGATACATAACATATTTTTAGGAGTTATAAATTAATTTTTGTTAATTTTTTTATCTTTATTGTTGAAAAAGCATATTATCTCTACCTTGAATTCACCTAATTTAGATTCATGTAAACTAAATTATTAAGGTGACAAAAATACTTTTTATATTATTATTTACTAAATTTCGTACCAAAAAATATTGGTTTCATAAATTTTTGCCTTGCATTTTTTTAGATAAGATTTTTATACCCATTTTACAACCATGATATGGAGACTCATATGTTCAGATGTGGTGGAAACCAAAATGAATCACCATTAATTTTTTTCCATTTTATTTAGAAGTAGTTTTAGGAAATTAAACTATACAAGTTCAACTTTTTGATGGTTTTGTCTTAGGGAGGCATGTTTGGGAATTATTAGCTATCACAGTCTCTTAAGAGGTATGAATTGAATTAAAAAAAAATGGGACCCCTAATATTTTTGAGTCCCTCTTATCCTAAAATAAAATATAAATATAAATATTTATTTTTATGAAATTTACCTTGTGGTAGCCATTAATGTCCATTTACGATTTTGAAGCTCCCATGACTTGACCAAAAACCATATGACATTAAGACATAACATGAACATTCCATCAATTTAGTAACCTATATACATCATGCACACATATTCCTATGATGTTATAAATATTAAAAATGAAATAGAATAAAATAGACAAATTATGAAAGACTCTATTAAAGGAAATCATCCAAGGCTGATGAAACAAAGGAGGGATGACTATGGAAAAAATCATCCTAAAATATCCCCTCACTCTAAAATATTAATTTTTTAAATCAATGGATATTTTGAGACCTTACAACTTACATGAGGATGTTTGTCACATTTTTAATTTGACCAAATAAAATAGATAATATTAGTTTGATTTGGTAGTAAATATTGGGTGAACCAATATCAAATATCTTAAAAGAGATATTTTAGGCACTTGTTGAGGTCTTGTGAGCTATATTTTATATTTTTCTTAACACTTTTCCCAAAGTTAAGTCAATACAAAATTATATATTGACTTGTGACTTAAGTGATAACTAAGAAACATGATTAGCATAAATTACTTGTAAGGTTCCCTAAACTCCATCATGATTTATGAGGTGTCATTAGAGAAAGTGGTTGATTTAACCACATGTTTTTAGTTACATGTTAAATTTCATCCTTGGGGATATGGGGCCCACTAGCATAACTTAGTGAGTTGTAGGCTTGTATGAGATCTTCTAGGCTGATTAGAGTAAGTGAGACCCACATATTTTTGTGACTACCATGTGTCCACTTTTTCATTTCCTCCTTATCACTTGGGAAATGTAGTTAAGTATAATGTGCACTACACATAATAAAAAATTTAGATTGTTTTGTGATTGTTTCATTGTGTCAATTTTTAGGCATGATAATTAATCATTAAAACACTTATACATATGAATAAAAGTATCATTTATATTATTTTTTATTTAATTTTATCCATCATGTGTATGTTCTTATAGTGGGTGGACACCCACTCTAAATGTGAACCATTATAGGTGTAGTGAAGAAAACTATCATTTGTATTATTTCCTCTATGCCTGAAATAGATTAAATGTATTGTTAAATTTATTTCTTATTTTAAATAACACATAAAAATTATAATACCAATGAATAAATCACAAGAAATATATTAAATTGGGTAGATTACCACTATAAATAAGAACCATTATAGACATAATGATAAAAATCCTACTAATATTATTGGCATTATTAGTGAAATGAATTAAATGTTATCATTATTTTTATACCTAACACCCAAGATTTATATTCAAAATGAATAAATCCTTATAAATATCTTAGAGTGGTGTCACAACCCAAAAAACCAACCTAGATATTTTTAGTATTTTTAGGGTAATGATACTCGGGTTCCAACATCAAACTATGTACACATGTAACATATTCAAACAACTTAATATAAATATATACATGATTGGTCTTGCATTCTCATCACAACTAGAAATAGAGTTCACTTGGGCCACTAGGATATATGGTCAATTACATTTTTCCAATAATAACTTTAAAATCTATATGATTTTACTTCAATTTAACCATTTCACCCCTTATGAGGTTACTAAATCTGCAACATATTAAATCTTAGAAAGGATAATCATGAATAATAGCTAAAAAAAATCAAATATATATTATATCATGCCATAGATAATAGTATTAGGGTTTAGGATATAATAATTTAGTATTCTATTCATTATTAAAAACAATGGATTTAATGATTATCTTGCATATAACCTTATAAGTTTCCAAGACTAATTCATAAATCTATAAAAATTGATATACATATATTAAACCTTCAAATAAGGGTAATATATTTGGCAGCTAATATAAGTATTAATTCAAGGTTTATTTCAATGAAGTTAGATAAAAAAATTTATAAATATTACAAAAAATTAGGTCATAATGCCTTGAATCATTTGTTCTAATCAAACCATGGTCCTCAAAGAATATCAAGCCATATGAGTTTGTTGAAAACTCAACTAGAATAGTAAGATATTATTTAATGTATTTGTTATTATGAATATATAGGATTATAATTGACTAATTATTTTATTAACCATGTCTTGTTAAGGTAATCTTTATTAAACATGATGTATCTATAGTTGTAAGTAAATTTTATACTATCTTTAAATGATACAAGAACAACTAAGCTGTATATAGGATTTCACCCTATGGCATGCTATTATATTTAATATTTTTCTAAAGAGTTACATAACACACTACTATGCTTAATTGATCAATCTTAAAAAATAAGAATGACTTTATATATATTATACATAACATAAAATCTTAAAAACTCATTCTTATCAATTCTTTCTATAGGTTCCCAATATGCCAATATAAGTAAATAAATTATTAAAATATAATGATGTAAGAACCAATAATTCATGTCCTAATATCTTAGCTTAGAATAGGGTGTGATATGTTGTTTGAAAATCTAATTTTTAGGTTACTCATAGAATACATCAAGAATCCTTCACAAATATTCTTAACACAAGAGTCAATGACATTAAGAAAGCCAATAGTAATAGAAAATAATACAATAATAACATGACATTAAAGAAAGATTTATTAAATGCCATTTTGAAATTTATTAAAATATTCCAAGATACTACATTAATATCTAGGGAAATCCTAGCTTTTAGACATATCAAACATAGTTCACTTAGTTTTATTGAAGGGAACATTAAAACCTCAATTAAGCATGATCCGCTTCCTAAAAAATTCATTAGTTGTACATCTCTAGTTAGGATTAGTTCTAACTTAATTAATATGTTCCTTTATAAACTATATTTGTAAAATCATTTATTCATATTGATTAACTCAATTCTATTAATTCACAATTTTCTAGGACATGCAACATTAATATAATTCATTATAAAGTAAATAATTTACTATCAAATGAAACCAAAATTAGGGTTTATTTAACATGACACCCCCTTTTTCTACACCATGTTTCTAACTTAATGATTATTTTTAGAAAAAGTCATGAATACAAATTTTCTATTATACTACAAACTTATCATAACCCTAAAACTTGTATAGTATCAAATAGATAGTCATCAAAGTGAAATACAATAATACAAATTCCCATAACACAAAATGATTGTAATTAACATGTAATTATATTTAGAAATGTTAAATGACATAACTAGTAAATAAATCCATGTTCCACGTCAAATGAGAAAATTGTTCATTTTAATCTAAAAAATCAAGGAAATAAACAAAATATAATTAGAAATTTATAGGCCTAACAAGGCAAGCTATACACTCATAGTTTATCTACATAGTTCCCAATCACCATTTCAATAATAATATACCTTCACAATTGATCATATTAATAAATCATCATTATGTCAATTAGACATTTGGCTAGTATTATGATTGAATGAAATAATAGTTTCCACTACATAATATAATCATTACAATCTCTAAGTGAGTTATCATAATATTTCAAGATCAACAATAACTGAACATAAAATATATTTTTATAAATTATGTAAAGTGCAACACATATGAAAAATTAACCATAACATTTCCATACAACATTATGTCATGTAATGAATCCTAAATAATCATCAGGTATTATCTAGTAGAGGTTTCCCATAATAGTTCATAGTGACTTATAATGAACACTATATCAGTATTCTCCTTTGTATAGTCTAAGATATAAAGTCATCAAAAAATACATTGCAATTATAAATTAAATTCTCATTCATTGTACAATTATCATTTTTTTTCACTCAATAATTAACACAATATTAATTTTACTTAAGAATCTATGCACAAACTAAGACACAACACAAATCAATTTTTTAAGAGACATGTCATTAATGATAAGGATAGATTTAATAAAAAATTAATTAATTTTGTAAATAACTTATACAACTATACATCATAAATCCATTAGTAAAGGAATATAAGTTCTTGATCAATAATGATAAATAGTATCATAAAAGATACTAATTCAAGGACTACATTAATGGTAAATAACTCAAGTTCCTCAAAATTCATTGATACCATTAAAATATATTTCAAAAAAATTGTAATAAATCATCCAATTGGCTTATGCCTCCTAAAAACTTGTTAATACATAATTAAACCAGCAAGATAAACATGTTAATAAAAAAACAAAAAAATCCTTCATGGTTATATCCTTATCTTATATTTCATCTATATTCCATCCAAATTGTAAAATAATTCAAGCACTTACTATGCCCCCCCCCATAGGGATTTATGAAACCAATGCAAAACATCATAAGCCCCAAAAATTCCCTTCTAATACAAATGAGAAATAGTAGGTACATCAATGGGGAATGAGTATGAAATAGGTGGAAAGGTATTCATGAAGGAAAATGAGTGTGTGAAGTGTAATTAAATCCCTAGTGTTTTTCTAAAACTCACACAAGTCCTCCAAAAATCCACTACACTTATTTGGGGTATATTAGATAATAACAATAATAAATAAATAAATAAATAATATCTAGTAAAATAAGGATTTTGAAGAGCAAGATAAAATGGACTTACTTCTAAAATATTACTTTCTTCTTATTTCCCCTCCTTATAAATTCATTTTTATCTTTCCACCAACTCTATGTGTAATTTTAACCATTTCCAAAAAACCATATAAAATTCTCCTAGATTCCATTGCTAGAAAAAATGTATGTGCATTTTTAAAAAGGTTTCTAAGAGTAATTACCTCAACCTTAATGGATGTGGTCACAATGCTTGATTGATAAAACCTCACTAATTCAAACTTCCCACACTTTCCTTCTTTATCCTTCACCTTTGAAGGCTCATGGTCAATGAACCAAATGATATAAAATCTAATGTTATCATACAAAAACTCTAAAACAAAATTATTTTATCCTAATACTAAGTTCAAATATTACACCAAGCTTGTGATCCCATCATGGTTTAAAATGACCTCTTTAAAAATAAGATACATAATAATTAAGAGTATTCCCACTAGGCCATCAAAAAATCATTAAGTCCTTAATGAATTAAAACATGCCCAAGCTGAAGCTCATACAAAAGACTGTTAGGACTTGTTCCAAAGTCTTATCATTAGGTTACTTTTTTGGTAAGAAATAAATAATTATTGTAAATGAGGCATGCATATTTTATAAAGACACCCCCATTAAATAAACTTAGTTTAATTATTAGGTAGTTTTAATGTTTTATATTTATTAATTAGAATTACTTTACGGGTTGTTTTCTCGTATTTAGTTGGTTATAGGATTAGTTGTTTTTACCGGTCATTGGTAAAAATTATATAAATCCATGTTTGCGTTGTAAAAGGGTTAATGGAGTAAATGCACCCTTATGTACTTGATTTTTTGAATTATTAATAAAATACTTGTGCACTCACACTAAGCGGGGACAAGGTTCAACCTATTTTTATTATGGAGTTATCAGTGTTATCAGAGCATGGTTATTTTGGGAGCACGGTGAATTCGAAGGAGCAAGGTGAAAAATCAATTCACGTGATATTTTTTTGGCATGAAATAAGGTATGCCATATAGTCTTGGTTTAAATATTTTGAAAAATTATTAAATTATTTTAATTTTTCAAATATTATTTATATTTAACCCTGTATATTTCCATATACCACAGTCTGATCTTTTTTGATCATTCATACTCCATTTTCCTCTGTTAAATCTCCTCATTTGGAATAAAAAATGAATTTTTAACATTTAATGTTATTAAATTCATTGTTTTTTGGAAAAAACTAGATTTGTACGGCCTTTTTTATCTGAGAAAAATATCTAAAAGTTTTCATTCATGGCTGCCATTATGATTTGCATTCATTTCAGATTTTTTAAATCCAAATCATCTATAAATGGCATTAAAACCTCTATTTTTGCATTTTAAATAAAAATTTTGGAAAAATCTAAGTTGTACAGCTTGTTGTACGGCCTTCCAATGCCCAGGGTTCATTTGGAATCCATTCCCTGCAAAACATACCTAAAAAATTTGTAAAAACACAAAAAAATAATTTATATCCAGCCTGTATGGATTTGTACGACCTGTAGGTGAGAAAACAGGTGAAAATAATTCTCCAGCAGCAGCCATGGCGTCCCAGGCAAACATGGCATTGGAATAAAACTCAAAAATTTATTTTTGAGTTTTCTAAAGTTTGATTTTCAAATATTTGTTGGGTCCCACGGGAGAAGATTGAAAGAGAAGCTGTAAAAAGGAAAAACTTTTAAATACATTTACTCATGTATTTTTTTTATTTTCCCTCATACACTAAATCTGGTATAAATAGAAATTTTTGAGTGTAGTGTTCTGCAAATGCTCTTAGAGCAATTGGTTAAGCCTATTTTGTTAGAAGCTTGCAAAGGAAGAGGTCAAGGGTTCAAATTCCTTTTTTTTGGAGAAAGTTGTTTTTGCTTTGGAATATGCTTTTTAAAAAAAAGGAATATTCTCTTTTTTAAATTTAGAATATTTTAAAACACATACTTATTGTATTGTGTTATTTAAATTTTATAAAAAGGGGCAGAATTCAATCATATTTCTTTTGCATTATTGTGGTGAGATAAGGGTGTAATTGGTGAAATAAGGTTGTAATTTGGTGAAATAAGGGTGTATTGATTTTTGGTGTGGTTAAGTGCAAAACCCATCAAAAATACTTATTTTTTATTTTACACTCTACGTAGAGGTTAAGTGCAAAACCTCGTAGAAGCAATGTCTTGTGCAGTGAGTGTGATATTTGTTTCATTTCTTTTGCATTTTATCACACATTTCTCTACTTCACTTTTGTTCATTTCAAAATGCCAAAAATTTAGAATTTCCTTTCAGATGGTGATAGATTAACAATTTCCAATTATTTAGATTGGAAATGATTGATGGAGGCTTCACTAGTGTTTAATGAGTTATGGGATATTGTTAAGAATGAAAATCCCGCATTGCCAACAGAGTAGGCTAAATTAGATATTTTCAATTTGTGTGATTCTAAGGCCTTAGCTCTCATTAAATGTTATTGTACTCATGATACGTATGTTCATATTGAAAATTCTCCTCATAGTTATACTGCATGGAAAACATTGTCAGATTTGTATGATAAGAAACCTAAGCATAAGAAGATAGATATTCATATGCAGTTGTTTACTTTATCATTAGATGAGGATGGGGATATGGGAGAATATATGTCTAAGTTGAAAAATATCACTACTGAGTACACTAAGGCTATTTTTTGAAAACTAGATAATGACCTCATAGTTACTGCTACTTTGAAAGGACTACCAGGGTCCTATAGGAATATTGTTGAAATGTTGCATGTCTCTGACAAGATCACAGGCATCACCTTTGATAAGTTGGCTGAGTTGCTCATCCAACATGACCTCTCTCTACCCAAAAAATCTAAGAAAACTGAAGAAGCCCATGTTTTAGAGTCAAAGCCTAGTTCATCTTCAGCTGGGCATCAAAATAATACAAGAAATAGTTCTAGAGGGGGTCAAGGTTACAGAGGAGGTAGATATCAAAATAGAGGTAGGGGTCATTCAAATAATCAAAAATATAATCAATCACATTCACATGAAACAAGTGATCAAGGACATGGTCACAATTCATATAGGGGCAGAGGTCAAGGTAGATCAGACATTCAGTGTCATAGATGTGGAAAATTTGGTCACATTGCCTCACAATGTAGAATTCCTTTTGATAAAATTCAAAGGCCACAAAAAGCAACTAAGACTAACTCTGCTCAGTATGCCAATCATGACTATGATGAATCTAGTAATGTTGCCCATGAATTTGCATTCACTACTTTGGGACACATTGATTATATTGAATATGAGTCTAGAGATGAGCTCACAGATGTATGGGTTTTAGACATAGGAGCAACCAAACACATGACATTTAGGAGAGATTTATTTTGGTCTTATAAGGAAGCTTATATCTCTCTAGTTGCCTTAGCAGATAATTCTATACATACACCACTAGGACTTGGTTCTATTCGAATTCTTCTTCCTAATGGGTCTATAAAATACTTGGAGGATGTTTGGTATGTTTCCACATTGAAGAAACACTTACTTTCTTTGGTAACTATTTGAAAGAAAGGTTATCAAATTGTGCTTGAAAATGGGCTTATTTACATCAATTCAGTGAAGGATAATTATAAAATAATGTATACAGGATATGAAGATGGAAACTTGGTTAGATTGCATTGTAAGGTGCTTCTTCCCAATATAGAACTTGCAGCAGTTGTTGACTCAGGTACAGGTACTATGTTTACACAATGGTTATGGCATCTCCACTATGGACATTTTAATATCCACTCTTTAGTGGATTTGTAGAGATATGGTATGGTGAATGGGTTTCCCACTTTTTGCAAAGATAGTATTCTTTGTGAGTCATGTGTTTTGGGCAAACAAAATTAGGAAAAATTTCCTAAACAGTCATCTTGGAGAGCTAATAGATGTTTATAGTTAGTTCATAGTGATGTATGTTACATGAAAAAGTCATCCATTGGTGGGTGTAGATACTTTGTCTTGTTTATTGATGACTTTTCTAGGATGTCTTGGGTATTCTTTATGAAAAATAAATCTGAAGTTTTTGCTAAGTTTGTTGATTGGTTACACTTAGTCGAAAAAGAAATAGGTTCACATTTGGCCACTCTTCATTCAGATAATGGAGGTGAGTATACCTCTAATGAATTTTTAGACTTTTGTCGAGAACATGGAATTCATCGACAATATAGTAATGCTTATACTGCACAATAAAATGGAGTATCTGAATGAATGAATAGAACTTTAGAGGGCATAGCACGTGCCATGTTGCACTATAAATAGCTTGATGATAAATTTTGGGCTGAAGCTATTGGTACTATAGTGTATTTGAGAAATAGGTCCCCCACATTTGCACTTTTGGGACAAACTCCATATGAGGCATGGTATGGGTTTAAACCCAAATTTAAACACTTGAAAGTGTTTGGATGTGTTTGTTTTGCTTTGGTTCCTACTAAACATAGAACTAAGTTGGAACCACGAAGTCAAAAATGCATTTTTCTTAGTTATTCTAAAGATAAAAAGGGGTTTCATTTGATTACACAAGATTCAGGCAAATTCATAGTGAGTCGAGATGTAATATTTGATGAGTTTGGGACTATGAACACTGCAGAGATTGATTCTCAACTTGATAGATTAGAGAGGAAAAATGTAAAAAGAGATAAGGGTTTAAATAATGGGGATAACTCTTCAATGTTTTGGTATGAGACTCAAATTCCTTCACTTTCCTTTCCTTCATCTACAAGTTCATAGGTTGATGACTTATAAATTGTTGAAAATTCTCTAAGTCCCCCATCGAATAATGCACCTAATGAGAATTATGGAGTCCCTAATTTGAATAATTTGTCTAAGTATCCAAAATGGGCTCAAAGTACTTGTTCTGACTTGACAGCAGATGAAGTTGGGTTAATAAGGCCTAAGAATTCTCGAAAATAGGTGAACTATGCTATGGTTGTTACTACTTCTTCCACTGAGCCATCCACTTTTGAGGAGGCATCTACTAAACATGTTTGGCAACAAGCAATGAAATGTGAGTATGATTCCATACTTAACAATAATACATGGGTTTTAGTTGATCCTCCTCCACATGTTAAACCCATTGGATGTAAATGGGTTTATAGGACTAAGTATAAATCAGATGGCTCCATTGATAAACATAAGGCACGACTTGTTGCAAAAGGATATGTGCAACAAGAAGGTATTGACTATGAGGAAAACTTTGCACCAACTGCAAAATGGCACACTATTTGTATGGTACTTGCCTTAGCAGCTCAAAATGGTTGAAAAGTACATCAATTGGATGTTAAAAGTGCTTTTTTAAATAATGATTTACAGGAAGAAGTCTATATGAAACAACCTCAGGGTTTTGAACAGGTGGGTGCTGAACACAAAGTGTGTAAATTGACAAAAGCTTTGTATGGGCTCAAACAAGCACACAGGGCTTGGTATGAGAAAATGGATTCATACTTGAAATAAATTGGTTTTCATCATAGTGAATCAGATGATACTCTCTATTTTTGAGTGCAGGGTAAGAAAATGGTGATACTAGTTCTCTATGTTGATGACTTGTTTATTACAGGTAATGATGAAAACCATAACAAGTCTGTGAAGAAGGAATTAAAAGATGGGTTTGAGATGATAGATCTTGGACTTCATCACTACTATCTAGGCATAGAGGTAACTCAAAAAGAGCATTGTATTTTCATTTCACAAACTAAGTATATTTGTGAGTTATTAGAGAGGTTTGGCATGAGTGATTGCAAACCTACCCTCACTCCCATGGAAAGTAACTTGAAATTGTCTAAGGATGATAGCAGTGCATTTTTTGATGTCACCACATATAGATAATTGGTGGGAGGTTTGATATACTTGATGACTACCAGGCCCGATATTTCATTTTCAGTTGGAATTTTATCTAGGTTTATGCATGAGCCTAGAGAAATTCATTGGCATGCAACAAAATGAGTACTTCGTTACCTGCAGGGAACAAAAACATATGGCCTTGAATATCGCTGCAACAAGAACTTCAAACTTGTTGGATATTTTGATGCAGATTTTAGCAGATGTGTGGATGATAGAGTGTCAACCACATGATACACTATGCATATGGGTTCAATTGCCATTGCTTGGTGTTGTAAGAAGTAGGATACAGTGGCAAATTCATCAGCAAAATTAGAGTATATTGCAGCATGGGATGCTTCTAGAGAAATTTTTTACCTTCATCATATTCTTGAAGATATTCAATTTTCTCAGTTTGCTCCTACATAGTTATACATTGATAATCAGAGTGCAATCAAGATGTCCAAGAATCCAGTGTCTCGTGCCAAAACAAAACATATGGATCTCAAATACCATTATCTGTGAATGCTGGTGGCAAAGAAAACTCTTGATCCAATATATTGCCCAACTGCTGATCAAACAGCTGATATCTTCACAAAACCCCTTGACAGAATCAAATTTGAAAAATTTATAAAAATGCTTGGTATGTGTCCAAAGACCTGACTTTGGATCATAGGGGGGTTTGTTAAGACTTGTTCCAAAGTCTTAATGTTAGGTTAGATTTTTGGTAGGAAATAAATAATTATTGTAAATGGGGCATGCATCTTTTATAAAGACACCCCCATAAAATAAACTTAGTTTAATTATTAGGTAGTTTTAATGTTTTATATTTATTAATTAGAATTACTTTACGGGTTATTTTCCCGTATTTAGTTGGTTATAGGATTAGTTGTTTTTACCGATCATTGGTAAAAACTATATAAATCCATGTTTACATTGTAAAAGGGTTAATGGAGTAAAGACACCCTTATGTACTTGATTTTTTGAATTATTAATAAAATACTTGTGCACTCGCACTAAGCGGGGACAAGGTTCAACCTATTTTGATTCTGGAGTTATCAAAGACATAATCACTATGTTATTATTTGATGTAACATGTTCTCAATGCCTGATAAGGATCAAGATATCATGGTTATGCCATTGTTAACCAATTATAGTAATCTTTTGAATATTGGAAATAGTTGAAATTTAGGTTACTTGAAATAACAATCAAGTGGGCTTACATTAAAAAATGGGCATTACACACAAAATATTGATCATAATTGGTTGTAATATAATGATATCCATTGAATAAACAAATATAATGATTATGTAAAATATTGGCTTATGAAATATGAGATATCACAAAAGGGAATGATGGACAACACTTGATATATTTATCTTACCTAAGTCTCATTTACCTATATAACACTAATGTAGTAATCTGATGAAGTCTTCTTATCTTAAACCTAGCTCATTAACCTATATGTTTCCTATAATAAAAAAATGAAATCAATATTAGTATATATGTATAAACATCATATAATAGAATACTAAATGAAAGATACCAAACTATAAAATTAACTAAAATATACAAGTTCATAAAGTAAATAATAATCTGATCAACTACTAATTCTCATAAAAATGACTAAATAATATATTACAATAGGTATGTTATTAATGGTTTACTCAAGTACAATATGATAAGTGGGAGGCTATCTTATATAAATTAAAAACATTGTAGGCATAGTGAAAATGATTGTTAATAGATCTATTTGTGCTATGCCTCCAATGGTTCACTTATTGAATTAATTTTTTATTGGATTTAGGTTTTGTATTCAAAATAAATAAAAACTATGGATATTATTAGAGTGGGTGACCACCCACTATAAATTTGAACCAATTTAGTTATATAGAAAAAACATTTCACTTATCCTATTTATGCCACATAATTAATGGCTTACATGTATTATTTAATTTTTTTATTGTTAAACCTAAGACTAAGCTTTATGTTATAAACGATTCCATCCCATGAAATATCTTAGAGTGTTTTAAAATCAAGAATTTGACCATCCATAAATACATTGATTAATTACTTCACCTTATTATTTGAATCCTACCATTGATTGACTTATTTCACTACCATGGAATGTTGCTTGTTCATGATTTCCATCTTAGATATTATAGTTTTTAGAGAGCTGAATGTGTCATAGATAATGACCTCAAACTTGTTGACAATATCCCCTAGCACTGTTAAGATATATTTTTTCTCCAAGTTATTCTTTTCCTACTTGAATCCTTTGATAGAAACTTGAAACTATTTTGATTATGCTTGAGCTAGCTCTAGGACATCTTCCTCAAATATTAGATCCTCACCAAGTCTCTATCCTTTCCCCTGGATCAAATTAGTCAAGGTTTCCACCTTTTGATATATGATTTCTTCACCACCATGCCTGACTATTTTCTTAATCATTCTTCACAAACAACCAGTTATTGGGTCAAACCTGACCTCAACTAAAGATTGGGTCACATGTGGAACCAAGATTTCTACTTGTGATTGAGCTAAATGAATATGATTAGATACTTTCATTGTCTCTTTTGATTATAGATCAATGATATAGGGTTTTAATTCTTGTTGTATAGGGATATTAGTAGCTTCAACCATTGCCTAAGGATGGTGAATAGTGGGAAGCTTTTATATCATTGGCTCATAAATGAACCCCTCAATAATAGGTGGACCATACAATATGTTTTTCTTTCTAAATAATTTTAATTCATTCAAAGGATGAGTGATGGACACCCTTTTTTCTTTTCCTTTGGAACAATGGTATTCTCAATTTTTTTCTTTAGAGTGTTAATAGGAACCAAGTCTAAAAACTTCTTTATCCTACTCTTGCTTAGTTTTATAAACACTTACATCATCTTTGTTTTAATCTCTTTCATAATCTATGTATATAATATTCAATGCATCCTTGATAGACTCATTAGGATCTAATGCTATCATATGTACCTCCTACTAAGGTAGGTCTTTCTCTAATGCTTTTGAGGGTTCATGAACTAATGAATTAGAAGCAATTTCATCTAGCCTTATATCCTCATGCCCATTATCTACTAGTTCCTCTATTAAGGAAATATTAAAATAACCTACATTAATCATGTGATATTACTTGGGGTGTAGTTTCCACCTATTCTCCATTTTCTTGACCCTATTCAATCTAGATGCAGGACTTATGTTGTGTTTCTTCAATCTTCTAGTCACTTAAAAATATGAGGATGATTTAATGTATATGAAATCAAATTAACTAGGCTCATGCTCATATGGTACATTCAAAATACCCTAGATCCTCAAATTATTTTTTACCTTACCATAAGGGTCCCATTTCCTAAGATCATCCATCTATAGGTTGAAGGGCAACTTATGTTTTGATGTAGCCTCAATGTAATCCCACTATCTAAAAGTGTTTTTACCAATTTTCATAGGAAAAATATGTAGGGGACCCTTTCTCATAGTTTTTCAAAGACCATATATACCATGGAACAACTGATAGGCCACCTCTTATTCTACTAGTTTATAAGGAACATGGATTGGTAATATGAGAGGAGAATTTTGAGTTCCCTCAATCCTTATGATAGTAAAATTAGGGTACATCCATATATCCCCCATGGATTCAACATGTAACTAAGGATGTAGTAACTATCAAATTGAGATGTAGCACAAAGTCTCCACCTAAATTGCCCAAGAGTGAGATACGAAGGACAATGAGGGCACAAAGTCATCCCAAGGTCCTTTACACAGAAATGAAAAGAAAACACACTGAAAGGCAATTATGGGGGCACAAAGTCTCTCCATAGTTAACTTTAGGACACCTTCCTGACTACTTTCACTAATCCTACTTGTTGAATTAAAGGAACAAAAGATATATTAAGGAAAAAGACATAAGAATAGTTTCCCCAACAACAAAGATATCACAGTAGAAAGTCTGAAAAGTCACTTGATTTCTTATTCCAATAACAAAATATTATCAACAATCTGAGCTCAAAGTCTCAGTAATGCCTTTCAATTTGGGCAAAGTTTCATTTATGATTGTCAGAGAGAGATATATTTACAATAAAAGAGAGTTCATTATATAGCCTCTTCAAGAAGGACTCAGGAACAGTAACACATCATGTTGCATTGAAATTTGTTAAGAAGACAGGCTAGAATTTAGGGGCATCTACCCATTTGATTTTCTCAATGTAGAGAAACAAGTCACACTATTGAAAGTTTACATCTTTCAATGTCCACCTGGTGATCTGATCCTTCTTCATCGTTCCTCTTTGTTTGGTTAGTTGAATTGGGTCCTTGATTCGATTTGAAGCTCTGTTACTTAGTCGCTTCCTACTGATCTTGTCCTTAAATCCTTTAAATGCATTTGAGTCTATGCTTTACAAGGATCAATAGCTATTTCATTGTCACAACTTTGATGTTCATGGGCAAATCAGTACATTTTCGATGGCTAGTTCGTTGTTCTTGAATTTGATGTCTTCAGGTGCATCACCCCTTGGTCCTTTTATGGCTTTCTTATTTTGCATCCTCCTTAAGGGAAGGTGACCCTTCAGATTTGGGGAAGTGTCCTTTAAGTTGTCAACTGAGAGTCCCCCATAAGAGCACCTACCCTTTGAGGTCCTTTGGTAGCCTCTTCTTTGGAGTCTTTCAGAACTTTTCCCGTGGACAATTCCTGTGAACAAAAATTTTGCAGACATTTTCCCCAGGATTTTTCATGGGAATTTTCCCCAGGCTTTCTCCACAGGCATTTTCCCTAGGCTTTTTTTGCATGCATTTACCTACAGACAAAAAGTCTACGGACAAATTCTTGTGGACAAAAAGTCTGTGAGAATATTGCTTTGTTCTTCGGCTTTGAGAAACTCATTCAAGCTTTATTCCCACATTCTTTCCAAATTCCTTCAGAATTTTTGTCTGAAGGAATTCCTTCAGACAAAAAGTTCAAAGGAATTATGCCTTAGACTTTTCCAACTGCCTTAAACAAAAATTTGAAAGAATTTACCTTTGCAACTTCCTTGAAAATGACCCTTCTGAAGGGCACTTTTGTTGACCAAGTGCCCTCTGCAAGGGCACTTGTCCTTTGGGAGGTTCTTTTAAACTTTTGCATTGAATCGATCCTTTAAACTAACCATTGAACCAAGCTTTGATCTATGCTTTGAACCAAGCTTTGAACCAAGCCGATGATCCCTTTGATTGAACCAAAAGATGTTGAACCACTTGATGAAATGATTAAATGAACCAAAGCATTGAACCACTCCTTTGAACCAAGGCGATGAACCAAGTTGATGAACCAACTGAGTGAACTAAAGTTGATGAACCAAGGTGATGAACCAAAAGCATTAAACCAACTATTGAACCAAGATTTGGTTCAAAGGTTCAATGGTTCATTCCCTTTGATTTGGTTATCTTCTTTGATCCTCATTAAACCAAATGTGTTGAACCTATTGAACCTTGAACCCATTAAACCTTTGAACCAAAGTGGTTCAATGGTTTAATGCTTCAATGGTTCAAGCCTTCTTCTCTTTGATAAGTGTTTTGAAGCCATTGAACCTTAAAGTGGTTGAACTTTGAACCTTGATGAAGCACTTAACTTTTGTCGATGATGTTGAACCTTTGAACTTTTTGAACCTATTAAACCAGAATTGTTCAAGGTTCAACGATTCAATGGTTCAATGGTTCAATGGTTAGATCCTTGCTTAGATGCTTGATGATGGACATTTTTGATTGAACCAAGGTGTTGAACCAATCTTGAAAATGACTAAGTGTTGGAAACTGATTCTTTTGATTGAGCCTGCTTGTAGAAGCCTTTAAACCTATAGAAATGAACCTGCCTATAGAGTCTGTAGAAACCAAGTTTGTAGTTTTCTCCTCCTATAGAGTCCATAGATTCAAGCCTACAGAGTTTGTAGATTCTTGAGAAGCTTGAAAAATGAGGAATTTGAATGCCCAGGATAAATTTCAGAAAGGGAGGAGATAATTTTGTTATGTAGGACCAAAATAGTTCAAACGTTGTCCCAAAAATGAGTGATATTTTTGGGGGACAACAGCTGGCTCCAGTTGGGGAAATTCTATCAATTACAAAATGAATTGAAGGGAGTAAAATCTAGAATCTCCAGTGTCTTCATGTGTATGATTGGGCTATAGAGTCATGCTACCCAAAAATGGAAGGCATCAAAAATGAAAACAAACAAAACAAAATAGAATTAAAAACTATACAAATATACATATACACAGATGAAATGATCTGATACTTCAAGAATTGAAGTGTTTCAGATGCAGATTCTTGAGAGATAGTGAAAATAGTGCTTTATCTTGGTAATCTAGTAGGAAACCATTTTTGCCCCAGAAATGATGATAGGTGAATGGAGCTCTCCACTAGGAAACCAATTTTCTATGTCTTCCTTTTGGCTTTTTCTTCTTCTTGTCCCATGGTAGGATGTGGTCTTAAATTTGAAAGCCATAACTCCTTACTTTCTTATGAAAGGGTTCCTTTACCTAATTTTGATTTTTAGGAGCATGGTCCATTACCGTAATTGGTTGTTCTTCTAGTTCAGTTGAGCACATGATTGGATTGTCCACATCAAACTCTTGACAAATTATCAGTTGAGCATTTCCTTTGATGTGAAGGAGTTTTATTTCTTCATCTTGAGCAATCTTTAATCTGAGCAATAGAGATTCAAATCCAGCTATGTTGTTGGTGTTTTTGACTTGGAAAATGCATGAAGGAAGAATATCTCCTTGAGGATATATCAACACAGTCCTGACTCCATCGTTGGTAGAAGAATTGTTGCCATTGGATTTCAGGATCCAAGCATCATCAGAAGCTAATATCCTACTAGATTTCTCTTCATTATGAATGGAAGATCTTTCCTTATTTGTATTATGCCCTACCAATTCCCTTAAAGTCTTGTTTGGATCAATTCCTAGATTGTCAGCTACAATACTTTCATCTATAGAAACATGAAAATTCTCTGTGGTTAAGAAATAATTACCCCTACTTGAAGACTCAAATAGAATTTGTGTTGCAGGGTTCGATGTTTGGGTGACCACATATTTTGCCTCCTTTTTAGGGAGTAATCTCTTCATTACACCTTCAATAGGGATCCTTACTTCAGACAGTTCCATGCTTAGTTTTCCTCCCACATCCTTACAAATATTTCATCCAAGAAAAATGCCATAGGATGTTGAGACATCAGCCACCAAGACAATCATCTTGATTCTTTTGTCTGGAAAGGCTGCAAATGCAAATTGGGCATCTCTGATTTTCCCTAGCAATGGTACTTGCTTATTTTCCATGGAGAAACATCTCTCAAATGTCTTAGTCAATGTGAGGCCTAGAGACTCAGCTACTTTAGTAGGCATGACATTGCTAGATGCCCTAGAATCAATGATGCAATTGTTGAGTTGATAACCGTTTATCAATAAGGAAACATAGAAAGGTTCTATTTTCCTAGGGGTAGTTGGATGAGTAATGACAAGATTATTTATAATGGGCATGTTCTTTGGGGAATCAAGAATTATTTTCTTAACCTCTTGTATTGCAGGGATGGTTTGGTTCTTGACACATTGGACCAACCTATCCAATTGATCAGGATTGGACTGCAAATATTCAAATTTAGACATTTGAATTATGGTCTTCTTGACATGATCAATTATGTCAAATGGCTGAATTAAACTAGGAATAGAGGAAATAATTTCAACCTTTTGGGTTTTAGGAGGGGTGGGAGGAGGGCTGGTTTGTGAAATTGAAGTAAAAGGTGAAGGTGAAATTGATGTATTTGCCTTTTGGGTGATCACCGGATCCTTTGACTAAAAAGACAGAGTGGTTCCACACTTAACAATCATAACTACTGGTTGAGGTTGCTCTTTTGTCTTCCCTTTATCAGCTTGCTAGATTGATTGATTCTTAGACCTGGTAAACACTACATATGATCCATCAAATCCTTCTCCTTTACTTCTAGGTTCATCTTGGTAGTTCAGGAAACCAATGTGGGAGTCACCAGTTGATTCTTATTAATACTCCATGAAGAGATCAACGTTATTTTCTTGCTCAAACTCAGGTTGGAAAGAGAAAGCATGTTTTGTTTCCAAATATCCAACTGCTGAGTTGGTTGGAGGAGCTTCAAGGGTAAGTTTCCCTTGTGGGAGAGGAAGATGATCTGGCTGCCCTTGATTCCTGGTAGCATTGCCTTGATATGACTAATTTGGAAATGTCCTTCTTGGCATATCTCTGTATGAAGGAGCAAAAGACATTCATTGCACCATTTGTCTTTTCAAGGCTTGTAGTTCATTTACCAGCTTTTGCACCATTAGATCTATGGTGCTTGTAGATGCATATTCAGAAGATGATGAAGGTCTATTTTTATTTAGATCTCTTCTTATCTTCCCTACTAAAATGAGATCATCTTCTACCTCAGTGGCCAAATTTTGAGCTATAGAAAGATATATTTGACTAGCATGTCTCAAAATAAAACTTACTTCAGGTAATTGAGAATTAATGAAGAAGCATTTGAGATTCTTAGTTGTAGGTCAAGCAATTATAGGAATTCTATTCCTCAGTTTGTGAAATTTGGATATGAAGTCTCTCAATGGTTCATGAGGCTCTTTCTTCATCTGTGTAAGTTGAGCCAAAAGTGCATGTGCATCTTCTGTAGGTTTGAATTGAGGGTATTCCAATCAACTACTGACTGAGCCTGTAGATGATAAAACCAATCTATAGCATCACCTTGTAATGTTTCTACAAATAACCTAACTACTACATCTTCAAATTGTATTCCAATTATGCCATAGGATATGCTAAAGGCTGCAATGTGTTCATCAGGATGAACTTTCCCATCACCATAGAGTTTGGGTAAACTCTTCCTTGAACTGCATGGAAGCTCATGTAGAGGTGGAGTAAGATTGACAGGACCAAAAGCATTACCCCAAGGGCCTTGAACTACCATTATAGGATTATGAAAAGGAGGAATAAAAAAATCTTAGAGGGGTAATTATTAGCAAAGTTTTATCAACAATAGAAGTGGATACTTCATTTGGCAATGGAGATCTGACATTAGTAGGAGGAAAGCTCTTGGTTCATTGGAGACGAGATGGTAAAGGAAACAGATCAAAATCACTTTGCTATACTAGTTTGAATACAAGGTCAACAATACCTTTATCCCTTTGGCTTCATGTATACCTTGAATCTGCTAGATTTTGAAACAAAAATAGAAAAGAATTGACCTTGCTTTAGTTTAAAACTTGAGGCTTTACACTATGCACTCTTTCCCAATAGCTTTGGTTTTGCAGACCAGATAAAATAATGGAGGTGAAGGAAGATGGTAAGGCTTTAATGAATAATGGGTAAGACATAAAATGGAGTCACCAGAGTCTATAATGGATAAGGGTTATAATGATAATGGGTTATATCCCTAGCGGAGTCACCAAAAAATGTTGGTTGAATATTTTGTTGATTAGCATACTGATAAACAAAATAGGTCTGATCAGCCAAAGTAGGAAGATTGGTCATCCAAATGTGCAGGTTTACCACATCAAAAGGGGACTAATCTCTCCTCTCATCAAGGGGAGATTCTCAATGGATATTATATATATATATATATATATATATATATATATATATATATATATATATATATATATATATACATATATATATATACATATACACACACACACACATATATATACATACATATACATATATAAATAGAAAATAATACTCAAGGGTAGGAAAAACCATCCATCTCTCTTTCTTCAGAGATGATGCATGAAAATCAAAGGAAAAACTCAAGGGAAATGACAGAAAGCACTCCTCTTCTTTTAGAAGTACTATTCAGCAAGCCACAAGAATACTCCTGGTAGTAAAAGCAAAATGTAACTAAGGACGTAGTAACCAGCAAATTGAGATGTAGCATAAAGTCTCCACCTGAATTGCCCAAGAGTGAGATATGAAGGACAATAAGGGCACAAAGTCATCCCAAGGTCCTTTACATAGAAATGAAAATAAAACACACTAAAAGGCAATTATGGGGGCACAAAGTCTCTCCACAGTTGACTTCATGACACCTTCCTAACTACATTCACTAATCCTGCTTGTTGAATTAAAGGAATAGAAAATATATTAAGGAAAAGGACATAAGAACATTTTCCCAAACAACAAAGATATCATAGCATAAAGTCTAAAAAGTCACCTGCTTTCTTATTCTAATAACAAAATATGATCAAAAATCTAAGCTCAAAGTCTCATTAAAGCCTTTCAATTTGGGCAGAGTTTCATTTTTGATTGTTAGAGAGAGATGTCTTTACAATAAAAGAAAGTTACTTATATAGTGTCTTCAAGAAGGACTCAGGAATAGTAACACATCATGTTGCATTGAAATTTGTTAAGACAGGCTGAAATTTAGGGGCATCTACCCATTTGCTTTCCTCAATGTAGAGAAACAAGTCACACTATTGAAATTTTGCATCTTTCAATGTCCCCCTGGTGATCTGATCCTTCTTCATCATTCCTCCTTTTTTGGTTAATTGAATTGGGTCCTTGATTTGATTTGATGCTCTGTTCCTTAGTTGCTTCCTGTTGATCTTGGCCTTAAAGCCTTTGAATGCATTTAGGTCCATGATTTACAAGGATCAACAATTATTTCATTATTGCAACTTTGACGTCTGCAGGCACATCACTACATTTTCAATGGCTAGTTCGATGTTCTTGAATTTGATGTCTTTGAGCACATCACCCCTTGGTCCTTCTTCAACTTTCCTATTTTGCATCCTCTTGAAGGGAAGGGGACCCTTCAACTTTGGGGAAGTTTCCTTTAAGTTGGTAGCTGAGAGTCCCCCGCAAGGGCACCTGCCCTTTAAGGTCCTTTGGCAGCCTCTTCTTTGGAGTCTTTTAAAACTTTTCCCATGGATAATTCCCACGGACATTTCCTGCAGACATTTTCCCTAGGCTTTTTCATGGGCATTTTCCTCAAGATTTCTCCACGGGCATTTTCCCCTTGCTTTTTTCATGGGCATTTTATTGCAGATAAAAAGTCCATGGACAAATTCTCATGGACAAAAAGTCTATGAGAATATTGCTTTATTCTTTGGATTTGAGAAACTCCTTCGAGATTTCTTCCCATAGTCTTTCCAAATTCCTTCAGACTTTTTGTTCGAATGAATTATACCTTAGTCTTTTCCACCTACCTTAAACAAAAATCCCAAAGAATTTACCTTTGCAGCTTCCTTGAAAATGACCCTTCTAAAGGGTGCTTTTGTCGACCAAGTGCCCTCTGCAAAGAAACTTGTCCTTCGGGAGGTTCTTTTGAACTTTTGCATTGAATTGCTCCTTTAAACCAACCATTCAACCAATCTTTGAACCATGCTTTGAACCAGGCAAATGATCCCTTTGATTGAACCAAAAGATGTTGAACTTCTTGATGAACCAATTGAATGAACCAAAGCATTGAACCACTCCTTTGAACCAAGGCAATGAACCAAGCCGATGAACCAACTAAGTGAACCAAAGTTGATGAACCAAGGTGATGAACCAAAAGCATTGAACTAACCATTAAACTAAGCTTTGGTTCAACGATTCAATGGTTTATTCCCTTTAATTTGGCTAAGTCTTCTTTGATCCTCATTGAACCAAACGTGTTGAACCTATTAAACCTTGAACCCGTTGAACCTTTGAGCCAAAGTGGTTCAATGGTTCAACGGTTCAATGGTTCAAGCCTTCTTCTCTTTGATAAGTGTTTTTAAGCCATTGAACCTTGAAGATATTTAACTTTGAACCTTAATGAAGCACTTAACTTTTGTCGATGACGTTGAACCTTTGAACTTGTTGAACCTGTTGAACCAAAATGGTTCAAGGTTCAATGGTTCAATGGTTGGATCCTTGATTAGATGCTTGCCGATGGACATTTTTGATTGAATCAAGGCACTAAACCAATCCCAAAAATGAATACGTGTTGGAAACTGATTCTTTTAGTTGAACCCGCCTATAGAAGCCTTTGAACCTATAAAAATGAACCTACTTGCAAAGTTCGTAGAAACCAAGTCCATAGTTTTCTCTTCCTGCAGAGTCCGTAGATTCCTGAGAAGCTTGAAAAATGAGGAATTTGTATGCCTAGGACAAATTTTGGAAAGGGAAGAGACAATTTTGGTCTGTAGGACCAAAATAGTTTAAATGTTGTCCCAAAAATGAGTGATATTTTTGGGGGACAATAGTCTCTATACTTATAGATGTCTAACTTTGAATAGTAATAATATATGGTCTAAGTACCACTTGGAGACCACTCTCTCTAGTTGGGAATATTTGTGTTTGCACACAAGGCATCTCGAAGATAAGACATCATGTAAAACTCAATCTTCTTCATTTGCCTAGTTACATATATTTGTCTACTTAGGATACTTTTATTATCTCACCCAATGGAGGAACTATCACCTTTTCAATGATGAAATATACCATGGTCGCCTGCATTGGATTTATATATGCTATAGTTACACACCCATATAAATTGTTCAACATTATCATCACCATCTTGACTCCAAGTCTAAACTAACTTATTAGGATGTTCTTTGTAGGGTCTATAACAACCTAGTTACCAAAATCTAACCACATTGCTAGGCTATCCATCATGTTATGTTACTTAACCCATGAATTAATAGAGGTTAGGTCAATTTTAGGTTTGGGTAATTTGTACTAAGACTCAAAGGCAACTGGGAAAATGTAAGCAATTTTCCTCTAATTATGTTCATTAATTAACATGCCCTTGTCTGTTTTAGCTTCCTTAAAAATGGGACCAAGATTATCAATGTAATGAAGTACCTCTAGTTTTGTAGTTTCATAGTGAAGTCCAATCATCTGGATGGATACAATGTCATGATATAGTCTCTTTGTTGAGAGAATCTTCTCTTCTTCTTTGGTGACCACTAGCTAGTTTTCAATTGTCTATAACAATTTAGAATAATTATTATATCCTATATTTAAAATAGCTAATACAAACTCAATTTATTTGAATAGTCGACCTTTTATGTATGAGGACAAATATAGTTCAACTTATTTTTATGAAACATGTTTATGAGATGTTATTGGTATAGTCCCAATCAAATTATCTAATTACAAACAATAATCTAACTCTCTTAGCTCAATTATAATGAATCTAGATACATTTAGGACAATATTTACACCTTTTTAAAGGTTCATGTAGACACCTAAATTTGGCCTCCAATGACCTCCAACCAAGCTTTTGACCAATTTCCATCGAAGTGTACAATTTGGCCTGAAAACACTTAAATGCATTAAAAGCTTTGAACCTGATATAGTCAAGTGTCAATTTTGGCTAGGGTATCCCTAAATGGGATAGTGCAATTTATGGGCCAACTAAATTTGATCAGATCATTCTGAGTTAAAATGCCAATTTTGCACCTAGGTGCTCTAGATTGCTCTTTACTATCAAATCTCTTGCACAAGACACATGCCTTTGTTATTTGTTATTGGTAAGATCCCAAATGGGATAATGAATCCAACACATCTGACATTAACTTTTAATTCTAATTTAGTTACATTTTGGACCAATAACAAGGCATTTTGATCAATTTGAGTAATTTGTGCACAAAGTGCTTAATCGTGGTTAAGAGCTACTAAAACTAAATTAGAGCCTAATTAAGAATTCCATGGAAACTTGTTGAATACTTATTTTTAGAAATGAATATTGAATAATTACATTATCAGTTAACCTCATTTCTTGGGAAGACATCCCTAGGCTATAAATGCTAAAAATATTATGATTAATGCCTCCCATGCCTCATCAAAGCCATCCATGTCTCTTAATTGCTCCTCTATCCCAAATATTGATGAGCCTATTTATCAACTTTAATTACAAAATTGAATTAATCCTTATCCACACATCTCAATCTTGAGATGGGTGGTTTAGTTTGATTCAAGCAATTTTCTAAAATCTATAAATAGAGAGGCCATGAACATAATTTCTAAGCTATTTTGGTGTAAAGTTATTATGCTCAAATATCTTCAAAATGTCTTGATAATGCAAATTTTTAATACACAAATGATTCCAAAAGCTATTGCAATTAGTGTTACCATGCCAAATTGATTCCAAGCCAAGCCAAGCCACATGCCACAAGGTGCCAAGGAGAGATGGAGGTATCCAAGCTTCCATTTATGAAGACTTCATGAGCACAAACTGAGCAAGCTACTACTACAAAAGCATTTGGAGCATCCAAGGAAGGTGAAAGACTCTTGTTTTTCCTTTATTTTTAGTTGTGTTTGTCATTTTTTTTTGTTATAAAGCTCATTCTAGTAACTAGGCATGAAGATGTTAGTTTAGTGTGTTTTTTATTTGATTTTATTCACTAACACAATACTAATGACCTCTCTTAAGTCAAATTCCTAGTTCATATAATGGTATGCCTATTGGGACTGAATAGCTTCACAAAATTGATCACAATGCTCCCTCAAGCAACTCACTAACTTTTGTTATGTAGAATCTTGGAATGGGAGACTCAAAAGAGTGAAAACATCAAGAAAAACACTTTTTTTTTTATAAGTGGTGGGTTTGACTAGACATAATCATGGGATTATCCTATAACACATGATATTATCATTCAAACTCATAGTATTGTGTTTATCTATTTTTATTTTAGAATAACTTTGTGTTTTTGTGTAGGGTTAACAATACTACTACTTTAGAAGTCATGGGATTTCTTTGTAACTCATTGGGTTACTTAACCAAGTCATGGTATTGTCTAACTATTAATAGTTAAATGACAATATTGCAACTCATGAAGTGGTGGGATTATCTTGCTACTAGCAGGATCATTAAACCAAGTCATGGTATTGTGACCAAACCACCTATAGTTTACAATACCATAAATTTTACATTTTTGGGATTGTCTTGATACTAGTGAGATTATCATTCAAAGTCATGGTATTGTGACTAAACAATTACCATTTAATTACAATACTACAACTCTTAAAGTTATGGGATTATCTTGCAAGTAATAGGATTACTATATCAAGTAGTGGTATTGCATCACTATGTCAACCTGAGAGTTCATTTTCCTAAGTTGATTATTTCATATTTAAAAATTATTTAAAGCTAAACCACTTGCTAGCATTTTTCTTGTAGGAACAACTTGTAAAATTGTTAAAATGTGTTTAAAACATCTTTTACATGATTTAAAATGAACTAGGAACATTATTTTGGTGCTTAATAAAATATTTAGGTGCTTAAATAAATTTTTATCATTAGTTTTCAAAGTTTACAATTTTAAACCAAGGGGTCAAATGAACACCAAATCTTTCATTTGGGCTTAAAATTGAAAAACACTTGTCAACTTTATTTTCATTATTTCAATTAGCATTTTTTGTCACAAAATAAAAGGATTTTGCATGTATGCTCTTTCATTTTTCCTCTTTAGGGAACCCTTGGAATCAAAAGTGATTTCCTTATTTACAAATTTCCTAGTCCAAGGCATAGAAAGAATGTCATCTAAATCACTCCCCAAAAACTCACAAAAGTATTAGGTGACCTTGAAAATGACCCTGAAGTATTTCTATTTTATGCTTTCTTTATTTCATGCTTACTGGGAGGATGTCATTACCTCCCATAAGTTCTTTAGGGAATATTTGACCTAGGGTTTCATCTCCTAGCATTGACTTCATCCACTCCTTCTGATTTGCACATGAGATGTATCTGCATTTGGAGATCACACTACACTAAATGAACAATAGGATGTAGTGGTTGTAAAAACAACTAGACCTTTTTACAACTAGCCAAGGCCATAGTCACCTAATTTTTGTGCTTGTAATTTACACCATTTGATGTGAAATTCATAGTGCAATTAATTCCCCTAGAAATGTTTGAAATCTTTCTAGTTTATTTAACCTCACATTGCCATACCCTTGATAGGATTTGGATGATTATACTTAGTGTATTTTGGTTATTTTTTCTTGGTATGTTTTTAGACTAAAAATTGTTTGTTTGTTCATAAGCCATGTCAAAATCAGTTTGTTTATACATCACGCTTTTTTTTAAAGAGGTGTTATGCTAGCCATTTTACACGACACTTGTACCTTGATTTTTTTTCTAATCTTATTTGTGTGTGTGTCATTTTAATTACAGAGGTTAGTGTTACACTTCCAAAATCATATCAAACCATTTTGGATTTTGATTATTTGAAATAAAGAATATATCACATCATACAAGAATTATTACACCATTAGACTGCTCAATTTGTTTGAAGACTTGTTTCACCTTGTATCAAAAATCATTGTTTAAAACCATTTCTTGTATACCATTTAGACCTTTTTCTTGTGATAACATGTTGTCCAATATTGTCTAGCTTATTTGGTCAAATCCTAGTTTTCAACATTGATTTTCTCATTATCCTTGTCAATTTTAGATTCAAACATTTATTTATTTCTATTTAGGCCTTAATTCATGGGGTTGATACATAGATCTTTCTCTTTGGGTTGCATAACTTTAGTTAATCAATTACCCAAATTTGAAAACTATTGATGGTTTTCTTTTTCAATACCTATCCTTATCATTGTTTGTGCCTTTATTTGGGAAAACATAGTATTTCTTCAAAGATCCTTTTGACTTATGCCTTATGTCAATTTTTCATGTTTATGTTTGATTTCATGTGCTAGGTCTATGTCAAAGTTGTTTCCATACTTGTTAGATTAAATCAAATCATATCAACCTTTGTTTCAAGTCTAGATTTTGATGTCATTTGGCTAAAAGTCCTAACATATGCCTGTTTCTTTGAGCCTAGCTTTTGACTCCATATTTGGATAAAAGACCTAGTGAATATTTTCTCTTTCCTAATTTAGACCTTATTTGGAACACTTTGACCTAAAAATTTAACATGCCAATTTTTATTTATATTCTTGACCTTTTATGTGTATGAAATTTGATATTAGACATTTGATGTTAGAATATTTTATGATAAGTCTTAGCACAAATCATTTTGGAGATACAACTCCACTTTCAGACCATATTGGAGATACAACTCCACCCATTCAGCCAAGTTAGACTAAGTTTAAACCATTTGTCCTTTGGACAATTTTACAAAGTTTGTATAACTCTAAGCCTTTTTTATTTTTAGATATTTCATAACTTTATATGGATATGTATAGCTAAACTTATGCTGGAGTCACATACAATCCAAATTATGATATAATGGCCACACAAAATCCCACTAGGAACCCCTATATAGAAAGATTTTCTAAGGATTTCTATTATTATCCCTACAATATTCCATATGGGTAATATATTCAAAATCCATAAAATCCAAATCGAGACCTTGATTAGAATGAAGAGGCTTGTGAGGAAGAATTTGAAGATACAAATATAGATAATGTTATTTGAGATATGGATCTATAACCTATTTGCAATAATCAGTACATGGCACATAATCAAGAACCAACTTATGAGCCAACTCATGATTGGGATGATATGGTTTATTAGGACTTAGATGCTTTAGCTTGTGAAATTAATCATACTCTATAATTTCCTTTATTATTTGATCATCAGCTACCCCTAACCCTCCTTTGGATTATATGATCTATCAAGCTCTAAAATATCCAAAGAATACCATTACCATACCAAGACTTCATCCTTTGGTTTGTGGGATCAATCAGGATCCATAATGCCCAACCATTTCTATATTAGGACTTCATCTTTTGGCTTGTGAAAGAAATAAAGCTCCACACTACCCAATCATTACCATGTCAGGACTTTTTCATTTGGATCATGCAATAAATAATGATCCCCAATTCTCTAACATTATCTAACTAAAAGCCATTTCTCATCCATAACCAATCCCATCCAAACCTCAATTGATCCAATCCTTTGAAGACCAAGTTGTGTTGAAAAATAGAATTTTCCAGCTCATTAGAAACCAAATCCAAGAGAACAAACCAATCTAAGATGTTTATATTGAATCAACCATTTGTGATAAGTTAACCTGTGATGAATCACCTATTGATATTATACTACTTGTCCAGGAGTCTCACTCTGATGAGCTAGTCTTTGCTGAGTCACTTATTAATGATTATAACCACCTTTGGTAAAATCATTACCTTGACCATGTGCCTATTTTTTAAGAGCATCCTATTGAGAAGCTAGTCTTTGAGGAGTTATCTCTTGACCTTTTTCCCATCCTTGAGAAGTCATACTCTGACAAATGAGTTTTTTTGAAGCCTATTATACCATCACAGGTTATTACTTATCCAAAACTAAATATTCAACAAGACATCATTGTAATATAATACCCATCAAATGAAGAATCAAATTTAGAGTCAATTTTTATTCTTGAACTGACATTGGATTTACCATCATAATATAAATGAACATCAGTCTCAACATTAGATTCATAGTCCCTTGAGTTAGTGTCAAATTTAGAAGAAGAATATGTTCATGGTTGTTACAACATTGGTTATGCATGCCTTACAAATCAATTTGAATACATTTATGATACTTCCATAGTTTTTGAGGATGAGTAATTTAGCTTTGACATAAGTTATCCTAGTATATTCTACAAGGATTGTGTAGCCTCTCCCCATTCTATTACTATTCCACATGACATTACCATCAACCAAAATAGCCATATTATTGGCATTCCAGCTCTCAAAAGTGTCGATTGGGATCGATAGAATCATACTTTATTGAATTTCATCCATGGTGACATAAAAATTAAAGAACATTAAGGAGACCAAGACCAAATTCATGTAGTAGAATAATACTATCCTAGTTAAAACTTTTTTGAAGGTGCTAGGGCACAATCAAAGTCAAAACATAGCATCTTCTAGTGAAACTTTTTTAGAAGCACTAGAAGACAATCAAATTCAAAAGTCAACATTCCTTAGTGAAACCTTCTTAATGGTGTTATGGGACTATCAAGACAAATTCACTAGTGAAAACCTCTTTGAGGCACCAATAGATAATCATAAAAGTTCTTCACTATTGGATGAAGACAAAATTAAAGATCAAATCAAAATAGCTTCGTATCTACAACCTAATTAGATGGTAGCTACTATGAAGCCCAAACAACAAAAAAATATGATGGTCCTATCGAGATAACACATATTTAACCCCACCACAACGAAAATTATGTCAAATCTAACATCAACAACATTATGTGTTAATGTAATTCTTGATCTTCATTTGTTTCCCCACCACTACACATTTCGTTATCCTCCATCATTCCATTTCACAATCAAACCTACCATCTATTATTTTTCCTTGTTTACCATCCATGGCCACAATTTACTTTGCATAGGATAAAAATATACCTTGTCTTGATGTTGAAGGATTTAGTATCAATGACCAATAAAGATCACAAAATCATTTTCGACAACCAAATCTACAAACAATTTTTGATAGAGTATCTATTTAGATAAGGTATGGGCTAGTTATTAACATGATTGAGTATTATTTTTCTATCATTTATTAATTAGGACATGATTCTCCCCATCAGTAGGAGCAATAAAATCAAAAACTACACCAAGGCTAAAAACATGTACCATATCATTTCATTGCCATGCCATTACCATTATTATATATCCTTTTACCATTATTGCATATCCCTACCAATCACCTTCTCACTTGGGGGAAACCTTCTTACCATTTTATCCAATCTATAAAACCATCATTATCTTTAACAAGATCATGCCATCTAACTATTCCATTCCTATCTAGACCAAAGCCTATTTTTAGTCATCCTACCTAATCCTATTTTGATCTTGGCTACTTTGGTTCTTCCTACACTTTTTGTGAGGGGATTTTGATCAAGTTTTAAATATTCATGTTTAAAATGATAGTCTATGAAATTAGTGTGATAGTTGATTTGGAAAGATATCTTTCATTTTCCATCCATATCAAGTTTGTTTATTTGACCCTGATTATAACCACTTATGGGCAAATCAATGTTTCACTAGTATTGCTACTAATTATAACCACCTGTGGGAAAATTATTATCATTGACCTATGTCATTGTTTCCTAGTTATAACTACCTATTGGAAAACTAGGGGAAACACATGCTTATCATGCATTATCACATCACCTTGCCATTATTATTTTCATTTGATTGGTCATTTTCTAGATTTGAGAACTTACTGGGACCTAGTTGGTTTTTTCTTGAATTTTATGTAGATGGAATTACTATGACTTGAGGTCACTTTAGGGCTATGTGGGTCATGCTCAATTCATGTTTAGGTCAGCTCATTCCCCTTTTCCATATTATTTCATTATTTTGTGAGTAACCTAAGCCAAATGATCTCACCATTTTTTAAGCTTCTTGTCATTCTCTAATGAGTTAAGATACCTCAAAATGCCAAAAACATTCATAAAATTTCAAAAATTCATAAACATTTATCCTATCTAATCCTATTCAATTATCCTCAATATACATTACTAGGGCATGGTCATTATTAGGATGCTTTCTTTTGATTGTTTGTTTATTTCAAGTTGTTTGTTTATTTATTTTTATTTTTGTTTATTTGTTTGTTCATTTTCTTATTTGTTTATTTTCAGCACTATTGCCTCAACTCTGTGTATATGCATTCATATGTGATTCCTTGAGCACATTATTATTGATTCTATCCACATTCATACATCAATATTATCATAATGGTTTTTATCATTGATTTATTATTTTCTAGTGGTTATTAGATCATGAGTCAATCCTTATGCATATTTTGGGATAGTCTTCATAGTGTTCTATCATGAAGCCTACCATCACATGATACAAAAAAAATTAGCTTCAAGAAAGTCTCCAATCAATGGAGCCATAGAAATTTCTCCTTGTCACCTTGACAAATCCTTCCATCCCACCCTTGATCAAATTAACCCATTGGCTATTACAGTTGTATCATTACTAATAAGGATGAGCATCTCCTCATTGGTAGGTATAACTAAATCATCTCTAATGATCAATATTATTCCTCTATCCATCTCTTTCATCACTTTTCACCCTCTCATACTTAATCTATATTCCACATTATATCCTTGATTTATGCTTGCTAATCATCCCTAATTGGGGTACCATTAGTTTTAGCTAATCTAGGTCTTCTAAATGATTATAACAACATATGAACAAATCATTATTTTGGATTTTATTCCTAATTATAACCACCTTTGGGTAAATCATCATCCTTTGTACATCAATTCATGTAAACATTTTCATATTTGGATTAATCTCAACCACAGGTTAATTATACCTTTCTTCTTATTTATTTTTGAAGGACCATACATCATCAAATTTGATGACCATTCCCTTGAGGGGGCTTCATCATAGGCTTTCCAAACATCATTTGGAGCTTTTCTCTTCAACCAAAATCTTAAGTTTGGCATAAAGGCCATATCTCATTATTTGAGAAGACATTTCTTTTCTTATGGCTTTTAACACCTTCCCAAATAGGGGTAAACTATAGACACCTAAATCTAGCCACCTATGACCTCTAACTAGGCTTTTTGACCAATTTCCAACAAAGTGCACAATTTGGCCTAAAAATATTAAAATGCATTAAAAGCTTTAAATCTAATATAGTCAAGTGCCAATTTTTACTAGGGTATCCTTAAATGGGGTAGTACAATCTATGAGCCAACTAACTTCGGAGGAAAAATGCCAATTTTGCACCTAGGTGCTCTAGATTGCTTTTTCTTATCAAATCTCTTACACAAGACACTTACCTTTGTTATTTAATATTGGTAACATCCTAAATGGGATAAAAAATCCAATGCATCTGACATTGACTTCTAATTCTAATCCAATCAAATTTTGGATAAAAAACAAGGCATTTTGATCAATTTGAGTAATTTATGCACAAAGTGCTCAATCATTCTTAAGAACTATTAAAACCAAATTAGAGCCTAGTTAAGAATTCCAAGGAAACTTGTTGAATACTTGTTTTTAGAAATTAATATTGCATAGCTACATCATCAAGTGACCTCATTTCTTGGGAAGACATCCCTAAGCCATAACTTCTATAAATATAAGGATTCATGCCTCATCAAATCCCTCTACACCTCTTAATTTCTCCTCTATCCCAAATATTGATGAGCTTATTTATCAATTTTAATTGTAAAATTGGATTAATCCTTAGCCACACATCTCAATCCTAAGATGGATAGTTCAAGTTGATTCTAGCCATTTTCCAAAATCTATAAATAGAGATGCCATGAACATCATTTCTAAGCTATTTTGGTATAAAGTTATTGTGCTCAAATATCTTTAAAAAGTCTAGATAATATAAAGTTATAATTCACAAGTGATTCCAAAAGCTATTGTAATTAGTGTTACCATGTCAAATTGATTCCAAGCCAAGCCAAGCCACAAAACATAAGGTACCAAGGAGAGACGGAGGTAGCCAAGCTTCCATTGATGAAGACTTCATGAGCACAAACCAAGTAAGCCACTACTACAAAATCATTTGGAACATCCAAGGAAGGTGAAGGATTCTTTTTAATCTTTATTTTTTAGTTATGTTTTTCATTTATTTTTATTATTAAGATCACTCTAGTAACAAGGAAAGAAGGTGTTATTTTAGTGTGTTTTTGATTTGATTTCATTCACTAACATAATACTAATCTTATCTTCTTAGTCAAATTCCTAGTTCATAGTTCACACAGGGCTTTAATAGTGGTAGGCTAGTTCAAAATGTGAGGTTATATGACTTATATTACATTTGGATTACATATTTATACCTTCTACATGTTTGGTTCCATAATATATCCAATTTAACATGTCTTTCTTATGTGGCATTGCCATGCCACATTGTTCATTTATTTAAAATGTTATTTTTTCTCACTTTTGGACATATGTCATAACCTTTTGCAATGTTGAAGTTTGATCAATTCATACCATTGATCACTTAAGAATTCTCCCATATTTGAATTCATCATGGGTGTTTGATCTTCCATTTAAGTTCCCAAGACTATGCCACTTGGTAGTTCTATGTGCTCTTGATGTACTTGTGAACAATATTTATCATTTGAATGCTCTTGTACCATGTGGAAACATCTCAGTCAATCTAGTATCTTTGAATTATTGACTCCAATTGCACCATTGATCATGAATGTATGATCAAATGTGGGCCATTAATATTCCTTATATGTGATTAAATTTTCACTATTGATCTATTGGCTACATGATCACATGCCAACTATTGATCTCCTTCTTTATACATAAGATCACACATGAATCATTGATCTTCTTCATCACTCATGAAGATTTTGACACTTATCACTCTCATGTTAATTCTCAACATCTTTGACTTATAAACATTCACTCATTGTTAGATTTGTTACTATTTTGTTGAGATCATGACACTTGTCATCCTAACATTTAATTTTAGACCTATTTGAAACTTTTATTACTCAATCATCATAAAATTTACATTATAATATTAACATTTATTTTCAATCAATTAATTTGACTTATTGACTTTGTCTTTGACCATAGATCCTTGATCTTTGTTTCAAGTTCTCTATATCTTTCCACTTGGAATCTTCACATTTAATTAGTACCTATGAACAATGAAATAAACCAAGGGTTTAGGAGTATAAAGAAACATAGGATAAATTTTAGGATAAGGTTTTATTTATGTTAATAAACATGAATAAAACTTAGGATAAAATTTAAACTAGGTTTAAAATATAAAATTATGTTCTTACATAAATTTAAATTTATTTCAAAAAGAAACTCATGTAATTATGAATCCATTTCAAAAGGAACTTAGGATAAAACACGTAGACTTAGGATTTTAACATTACTTGAACTCAGATTCAATCAATAAATTAAGACCAAAGGTTATTATAAAGTATCTAATGAGATCATATTATTTAACCAAGGGTTAAGTTGTCATTAAAGCACAAAACCCTAAATATTGTTCATTCAAATAGAAATCCATTAATCCTGCAAGATGGAACCATAAAAATCAAACATTAGAAATATTATATAAAGTCAATGAAAACATATGGGATAACATTCTAATGGAATCTAAAGCAAATAATGATATTAAATAATCCAGTTTTGATCAATTTGAATGTCAATTTATAACACAATTTTTAAAATTGAATAAGGATCCTCATTTTTCAAAAAATGGGGGTATGTTAAATTCAACAAATGATAACTTTTGAGGGAAATATTAAAAAATGTTAGAACTCAAATACTCTTGGTTTAAAATAATAAACAAACCAATCATTACACATGGTCAAATACCATAATTAAGATTAATTCATGATTAAAACATGTATTAAAAATGTAGAATTAGGTTCAAACATCAAAAGTTAGTCATGTTGTGTGTGTGTGATTTGATTCATTCACTGATTGCCATGGAATTTGGAGAACAACTTCCATATTTCATGATCTTAATCATGAACATTAACTTATAGAATATTTAGATATTCATTATGAATCACGATTTATGGAAATGGAAGGGTTGGGAATTGCTCTACTACTAGCCAAACATCCATATCTCCAATAGAGATACCTTTGGTTCCACTCAAGGTCTTAGTCCACTAATAGCCATACATCCATAGCCTCGATGGAGGTTACTAGAATCACCTTTGCTTAGAAAGATTTTGAATTTTCAATAAAATATTATTTTTTATATTTTTCAAGTATATCTAGCTTTCCAACAAAGGTTGGGTACTATAATTAGTTAGGTTTTAGGATTTTGTCAAATGTTTGATTGTTAGACAATCATCTTTTGTTATAAATTTCATCACAAGAAATAATATTCTTTAAGTGAAAACATGACTTTATTCTAATTATTCAAAATTTCATTCAACATATACAATCCTTATTCGAATCAAAATCAAATTAGAACAAGGTTTAATATTTTAAGGAATAATTATCCTAGATATCAATCCTCACCAATTTCTCAAAATCATAACATTAGGCTCAAATCTCCAAAATCCATGATCAAAAAATGTCTAAGGTTCATGCCTTTATTCTTGATTTGAGGGGTTATTTTGAGCATTTAGGATGGGAGGGAGCTAGAAAATTGTCTTGAAAAAACTTAATGAAAACATGGTACATAACAAGGAAAAAAACACAAGTAAAATATACAACAAATAACAAGTAAACAAATATATATATATGTGTGTGTGTGTGTGTGTGTGTGTGTGTGTAATATATATATATATATATATATATATATATATATATATATATATATATATATATATATATATATAAACACTATTTCCAAGCCAAGAACATGAAAGGAAACTAATCTATGCCTACCTAAAATAACTCTAACTAGTCTTACAGATTACTCCATAAAGCTTGGGATGGAACAATAGAGAAATAGTTTTTGAGGTATTGACCATTAGTTATAAAATTAAACTCTACTCCCTACAATTATTTGAGCTTAAAGGTGTTGTCTCCCAATGTGTTAGCAATTTCATAAGGACCTATCCACAAAGGGGTGAATTTCTTATGTTTTCCTTTTGGATTTAAGGCTTTGTCTCATAAGATAACTAGGTCTTCTTGACTAAACACTTTAATCTTTGAATTCTTGTCAAACCATATTTTGACTATGGTTTGATGTCTACTAAACTTGGAAAAAGCTTCTTCCCTTACATCCTCCATTTGTATGATGTCAAGCAACCTTGAATTGGCAAATTCTTGATCTTATTCCATATACTCTTATATGAACTTGAAGGTTGGTAGTTTGGGAGTGATTGGAAATATAGGTTCTTTAATATACACAAAAATAAATGATGATGATTTTAGGTCTTGATTAACTCTAGTTATATCTACTTGAAGAGCATATTTAAGCAATTTATGTCATGTTCTTGGTTCTTAAATTATAGAATTTTTAATAGCTTTCATGAAATTTTTGTTTGTTTATTTTGAGACTCTATTATCTTGAGGGTAATGATTTGATGATAATTTAAGAATTATTTTCTTATAATAGGCCTACTTATTCATCTCAATAGATATAAAAGTAGATTCATTATCTTAAATTAATGATACTGCTGTCCCAAATCTTGAGCAAATTTTCCCTTCCAATAACTTGATCACATCTTTAGTTCTACATTATTTTGTTGCCACTAATTTTTTCCATATTTTGAAATAATTAGTGTCAATGAGAATATATTTTTTTCCATCTAAAGAATTAGGGTTAACCATCCCCACAAATTCCAAACCCCATTGAGAAAAAGGTTTGTCAATCATAATAGGTCTCAATGGCATAACTATTTTTAGTTCCTTGGTGTTGAAAATCTAACATTGATGACACTCTCTAACATGTTTATGTGTATCTTTAAAGCTAGTGGGACAATAATATCCCACCCTCAGGATTTTATAATTTTTTTTTTAGAATTGTGTCCACTCCCAAGATTTTCATTAAAATTACTAAATATCTCATCTATTGCTTCTTTTGAAACACATCTCAAGTATATTCGATCATAGTTCATCCTATAGAGTATCCCATACTTGATCAAGAAATGTGGTTCCTTGAGCCTCAAATCTGTTATTTACTCTTTGTTCATACCTAAAAGATAAGAACCATTGATTAAAATATGAACAATTGCATCATACCATTCATTTGGTTGGAATTATTGTTGATCAACGTACATGACATTAACTTTCAGATTAGTATTGGTAATCATTTGAATCAATCCTTGACACATTAAAAACTTGGAATTTTTCATCTCAAGAACATAATCTTGAATGATAAAAATACATTTAACTCTTCTCTCTCCCAATTCACA
>JARHVA010002043.1:2162500-2247500 GCA_037957365.1 Torreya grandis
TACTATATCCACTCCTAGTATAAGAATTAGATGATTCAACATTATTTCTAGAGTTATTGTTGATCCATTTTGCCCATAGGAAAAATTTTGGTCACCTTCTTCTCTTGCTTTTGAATGCCAGTCATTTTTTGGGTGCAGTGAGTTCAATGAGTTCATTTCATGGCCTGGTTCAAGTGGTTTAACCACCTTTGGTTCAAACGGTCCATCTTCAATTCAGCATCTCATTTCAACGAGCATTGAACCATTGAACCGTTGAACCATGTTTGGTTCAACGAACTTGGTTCAAAGCCAGTGGATTCAACCAAAAAGTTCAAAGGCTCAGTTTATTTTGGCATCAACACCCAATGGTTGAACCATTGAAATTTTGAACCATCTTGGTTCAAGAGGCTTGGTTCAACATGAAAGTTCATCAGCTTTATTGCACAAGTCCATTGGTGCACTTGGTTGAACCCTTGAACCATTGAACCATTTGTGGTTCAACGGCTTGGTTCAAGGGTGTGTCCTTGGCTGAAGGGCAGTTCAAAAATTTTAGTACCCTTTTGAAGGGTAGGTGCCTTAAATAATTTTTTTTGGGTAAGTCCTTTTCTTACTTAAGTTCAAGCTACTTCAGTCCTAAATTCCTTCAAACTTTTTTCCCAAAGGAATTCCTTTAGACAAAAAGTCTAAAGGAAATCAGGCACAACCAATACAAAACAAAGCAGAGGGTAGATAGAATTTCCATAGACTTTTTGGCTATGAAAAAATGTCTGCGGACAAAAGTCCATGGAAATACATGAAGCCACAGACCCAGGGAAATTAACCTGGGGAAGTTGTCTGCAGGAGCCCAGGTGGCTTTCCAATACAGTTAGGAACCTACTGAAGGACCCCAAAGGGAGGATGCCCTTGTGGGGGACTTCTAGCCAAGACAAAAGGGGAATTTTAGGGGGCTGAAGGGTGCTAAGGAAAAGCAAAGGAAAGAGGGCCCATAGGGAAACCATGGAAGCTAAGCCGTAGAGGAGCCATATGGACCCGATGACATCCTAGAGGACATTAAGTTTATCTGAAGGGATTAGCCATTGGTTTTCAAACCATGATGGCCATATGAGTGTCAACTTTCAAAAAGAGAAATGGCCATTTGTTTTCAAACCTAGAGAGTCCTAATCGTGAAAGGGAGCCCAGAATGCAGCAACCCACTGAATGTTCGCCCAAAGGCACCAAGGAGCCAAAAAAGACAAGATAGGAAAGGGACGAATCCCAGATGACAAAGTAGTAGCATGACAGGTTGCAAAAAGGGATGAAGTAGTCCAAGTGGCAATTAAAAGTGATTTATTACCTGATTATTCCCAAATGGTGCAAATGGTGAATGGCATGGCCCGTGCATTTAAAAGGGGACAAATTTCAATTTATTTGCAAAAAAGAGGGTGTAGTCTATGTTTCACATTCATGCTTGAATGCCAAAAGTCAAATTTGGCAATTATACAACATGGTTCTAGCAGGCCTCTTCTAGAAAGATGACATTGACAACAATTTTTCCCTCTTCCCATTGAGGGGACGCGATAGACTGACTTGTCAAAGAAGTGCCAAGTTCCCTTCTCATTTTCTATATATATTGTAACTTCTCATTTTTGAGAAGGATCTTTTCACAATTTTACAAGGTGTAGCCCTGCTAAAATTTCCACCTGAATTAATAAAATGCAATTTTACCTCCATCTTGGATAGACTTTTCTAAGTATGTCTTGAGTGTTTGTCTGTGTCTAGTCATTATTTCTTGATGCTCTCATAGTTTCAACACTAGTAGACCTGTTGTCTACAAGGTGCCATTTCTACAGCTAAAAGGAGAAGAGCTAACATTTAAAAGACCAAAATAGAGGAAGTTAATTACAGTGTGCATTTCATAGCGCCTCAGTGATTTTTTGTTTCATGTGTTTTCATGAAAGCCTCCCTGCCAGTTTCTTGAAGCTTGGTCCTTCTGCCAAGTGTGTAGAGTATGTATGTATTTGTCTGATTCTGAGTGTGGATGCATGAAAGTTGACTTATTTTGGTGCATCACCTCTTTATAGTAGGTTTGTTTTCCTGCATCTTTCTCCCTTTTCATCCCCCTCCATGTTATCTATATATATATATATATATATATATATATATATATACATATATATATATATACATATATATATATATATACATATATATATATATATATATATATATATATATATATATATATATGTATGTATGTATGTATGTATGTATGTATTTTGCACTTGCTGGAATAAACACGATGCATCAAAGGGAGCTAGCCCTTATCTAGAGACTCTCCCCTCTAGCTTTGCTAGTCCCATAGGTAAGAGGGGAGTTTCCATGTTGTGAGGAGAAGGTAGGAGTTTGAACTCCTTGCCCCAGGTGCAATTTTCCTATGTCAATAGTTTTGGCACACCCAGTGGGACATAGTTATACAATGCAGTAAAGTCTCAGGATTGATGTTGGTCCTGTCACAACAAATCAAAGTTTTCAGCATCTAGTGACTCTGAGTTAATCTACTGGTTAAGCAGCCTGGTGCCATCAAAAATAATTTATTGTATGTATATTTACTTTGCTGAAAATCATGGGTCTTGTTTTCCTTCATATGAATATGATCAAGCTCCAGATATTCATGCAATCCCCTTAGGCAATTCTCCTAGTTGCCCTGCAATGACAAGGGAAGTAGTGCTGGAATTGGAGATTAATAGGTTGAAAGAGTAGTATAGATATCAGTAGGAGCTGATGTATAATGAGGAGCATTTATTTAGGCAAGTGTAGGCCTTGTAACCCATTGTGAAGGAGGTAGCAAAATGGAGAAATCCATTTTTTCAAGGCAGTCAGCCTTGTGCACCCCCTCCTATTCTGAAGAAAACCCCCTCTTTTACACCAAATCCTTTCTATAAAATTGCACTTGCTCATTGTAATTCATCAAATGCATCTGCCCCCAATCCCACATGCCTAGCTTTCCAACATCAGAAGACATCAGATCAGCCTCCCTTGGAAATGAACCTTCTAAATTCCTTATATTATGAATCTTCTATTGAAGGGAGTACCATGAACTAGCACATATCTCTTAGAGCTGATCCTACTCAAGATGATGCTAGTCACCTACAAGAAAGACTCTTTCAGGATAGCCTAGCCAAACAAATTAAAGATTTAGAGGCTAGGATGAAGCTACTTCTTAAAAGAGAGTTAAAATTTTTAGACCTTATGGTGGAGCCTCAGGGCCTTGAGGAAAACAATGTTGTTGCCTGTTCACAGGAGCAAAATTCCACACCTAATATTGTTGAAGTGCTGATCAAGTGGAGAGAGGAGAATCATTTGATCCTAGCTTAAAGACTGCCTCCTCTTCCACATGTTTTCTCCACTTTTCCCCTTTTCAAGGAAGAACCTATTTTGCAAGAGGTAGGTTAGGAGTAAAAGATCCAATCTGTAGTTCCCTAGGAGGCTATCATGAATGAAAATGAAGAAGAAATAATCATTGATGCTCCTTATGAAGACCTTATCAGTAATGGAGAAGATGTAGGTCTTGTGTATATGCAGATGTTCTATCAATATGAGGAGGAACAAATGCATGGTAAACACTCTTCCCCTCTATTTGATGAACTTCCTTGCTATTTTGATGATGAGGTTGACTACACTGAGGAGCATGAGTTAAAGGAGGATCAGGAAAATATTTTTGAAAATCTAGAAGTTTTGATCAACAAAGAGGAAAAGGAGAGGTCTATCTTCTTGGAGGAATGCCTTGAAGAAGAGAGCTTTAAATAGAGAGGTGATGTTCTATGGGATGAGAAATATTTTTTTGAGTCCATTTCAAACATCACCATAGTCACCCTTCTTCAAGAAGGCCAAAAGGAAGCAGAGGATGAGTCTGACAGGATTTTCAACAAGGCAGAAGGAAAAAGGTTGGACCATGATACATTATAGAGGAATGTGTAGATCAAAGAGCTTATGGTGATGAGCAAGTAGCTATTGATTTCTTGGTGTGGAGCACAAATAGAAAGGATCAGCATTTAATAAGCTTTTAAGGACAAGTAGAGTAAATATATGTCAAAAGTATGTTCAATTTTGATCCACTTGGATACTAGCTGACTCAGGTGACAGGCAAGAGGAGCAGGTCACCAACTCTCTTTTCCATTTAGCTACTTGCCTGGTGCCATAAAAGTCTTCTTTCCAAGAAGGGTACTTGAGAAGTTTCCCCTTTAATCTAGGAGGGAGGTCAACTATCCTGGTTAGTTGTATATAATAGTTTGTTTTCAGTTGTCTTTCCTATTTTTCCCTAATTGCAATTCACATAGGTAGTGTTTTTAGCCTTGTGTGTTTCCATTTACATGTGGGGTAAAGCTTCATGTTTGATTCTCAAATCTTTTGGGGCTATTGCTAACTTTTTTTATAGTTGCATCTGACTCCGCACCCAATAGACTACAAGGCAACTAGATTCTAAGCATAGCAAGCATCCTTCCCCTGGGAGGTGCCAATGTATTGACCCATTTTGCCCACAAGAAAAAATTTGGTCACCTTCTTCTCTTGCTTTTGAATGCCAGTCATTTTTTGGGTTCAGCGAGTTTAATGAGTTCATTTCATGGCCTGGTTCAAGTGGTTCAACCACCTTTGGTTCAAACGGTCCCTCTTCAATTTAGCATCTCATTTCAATGAGCGTTAAACCATTGAATTGTTGAACCATGTTTGGTTCAACATGTTTGGTTCATCACTTGGTTCAAAGCCAGCGGGTTCAACCAAAAAGTTCAAAGGATCAGTTTATTTTGGCATCATCATCCAATGGTTGAACCATTAAACCATTGAACCATCTTGGTTTAATGGGCTTAGTTCAACATGGAAGTTCGTCAGCGTTATTGTACAAGTCCATCGGCACGCTTGGTTGAACCCTTAAACCGTTGAACCATTTGTGGTTTAATGGCTTGGTTTAAGGGTGTGTCCTTGGCTAAAGGGAAGTTCAAAAAGTTTAGTACCCTTTTGAAGGGTAGGCGCCTTAAAGAAAAAAATCTAGGTAAGTCCTTTTCTTACTTAAGTTCAAGTTACTTCAGTCCCAAATTCCTTCGAAAAAAAAGTCTGAAGGAATTCAAGCACAACCAATACAAAACAAAGTAGAGGGCAGACAGAATTTCCATAGTCTTTTTGTCTATGGGAAAATGTCCACAGGCAAAAGTCTACAAAAATGCATGAAGCCACAGACCTGGGGAAATTAACCTAGGAAAGTTGTCTATGGGAGCCCGGGATGTTTTCCAATACAATCAGGGACCCACTGAAGGACCCCGAAGGGTAGATGCCCTTTCAGGGGACGTCTAACCAAGACAAAAGGGGCATTTTGTGGGGCTAAAAGGTGATAAGGAAAAGCAAAGGAAAGAGGGTCCACAGAGAAACCATGGAAACTAAGCCACAGAGGAGCCATATGGACCTGATGACATCTTGGAGGATGTCAAATTTATTAGAAGGGATTAGCCATTGGTTTTCAAACCATGATGGCCATATGAACTTCAAATTTTGCAAAGAGGAATGGCCATTTGTTTTCAAACCAAGAGAGCGCTAACCATGAAAGGGAGCCCAAAATGCAGTGACCCACTGAAGTTCACCCAAAGGGGCCAAGGAGCCAAAAAAGACAAGATAGGAAAGGGACAAATCCCAGATGACAAAGCAGTAGAATGATAGGTTGCAAAAAGGGACAAAGTAGTCTAAGTGGTAATTAAAAGTGATTTATTTCTTGATTATCCCCAAATGGTGAAAATAGCGTATGGCATGGATCATGCATTTAAAAGGGGACAAATTTCAATCTATTTGTAGAAAAGAGGGTGCAGTCTATGTTTCACATTAATGCTTGAATTCCAAAAGTCAAATTTGGTGATTATACAACATGGTTTTGGTAGGCCTCTTCTAGAAAGATGACATTGACAACAGTGTTTCCCTCTTCCTAATGAGGGGATGTGATAGACCAACTTGTCAAAGAAGTGGCAAGTTCCCTTCTCCTTTTCTATATATATTGTAACTTCTCATTTTTGAGAAGGATCTTTTCACAATTTTACAAGGTGTAGCCCTGCTAAAATTTCCACCTGGATCAATAAAATGCAGTTTTACCTCCATCTTGGATAGAATTTTCTAAGTATGTCTTGAGTGTTTGTCTATGTCCAGTCATTGTTACTTGATGCTCTCACATGTTCAACACTGGCAGACCTATTGTTTACAAGGTGCCATTTTTGTAGCTAAAAGGAGAAGAGATGACATTTGGAAGACCAGAATAGAGGAAGTTACTTACAATGTGCATTTCACAATGCCTCAATGATTTTCTATTTCTTGTGTTTTCATGAAAGCCTCCCTACTAGTTTCTTGCAGCCTGGTCCTTCTGCCAAGTGTGTAGAGTATGTATGTATTTATTTGATTCTGAGTGTGGATATGTGAAGGTTGACTTATTTTGGTGCATCACCTCTTTAGAGTAGGTTTGTTTTCCTTCAACTTTCTCCCTTTTCATCCCCCCCATTTTATCTATATATATATATATATATATATATATATATATATATATATATATGTATTTTGCACTTGTTGTAATAAACACGATGCATGAAAGGGAGCTAGTCCTTATCTAGAGACTCTCCCCTCTAGCTTTCCCAATCCCACAAGTTAGAGGGGAGTTTCCATGTTGTGAGGAGAAGGCAGGAGTTTGACCTCCTTGCCCCAGGTGCAATTTTCTTGTGTCAACAGTTACTTCCCTTTTGAGGTTCTAGATTGTTTTTTGTTGTAGGATCAGGAGGAATATCAAAGTTATTTGGTGGAGATAAACTAGTCAATGGTTACTTTTTTTATTTATTCCTTAATGGATAAGTCTGCTTTAGATACTATTGAAAATCATGAATCTCTTATGGAGTATTCTCAGGCTTATTCTCATCTTGGAATGGAAAATCAAATGTCTCCACCATGAGAATTATGTCATTATATTTAGATGAATTTGAAGAACCTGATGTACCTACAACATTATATTTATTAATTTCACCTTCAAATGTATCTAAATAATCTTTAAATAATTTAAAATCATTACAAAATTCAATGTAATTCAATTCACCATGCCTTGAAGTGTTATGAAATCTAGAATATTCAATTAAAGCTACATCACATATGTTTATTTTATGAGTATTATTTTTCAGAGATGACTCATTGTTATTTTTATTATTGTTAATATTATTATGAAACATTTTTTTAGGTTTACTAAACCTCTGATAAGAATAATTCCTATTGGAACTTTCCCTAGCATTACCTACTTGTCTTTATAACTAATGAAAATCAATGTTAATTTTTTGAACCATTTTGAGTACAGATTCATTTTCATTCTTAGGTGCCTTTGAATTATGGACTTCAGAATAAATAGTAGTTATTGGCACCATATCTCTTTGATATTGTGGATGAGATCCACTTGTAATGTTATTTAGGAATCCTAGGTTTTGACCAGGATGAGCATGACTCAAAGGTAACTGGTTTAAAATTGTTGTTTGATTTAAAGTAGGCATATTTTGATTAGAATTTGGAGTGTTGTTTAATTTAGGTAAATTATGATTGACATTAGGAATAACATATTCTAATTGACCTTGGGGTTACATCTGATCACATGTTTTCCTAACTTCAGCATAGGCTAAACATAATGTATTTATAACTCCAATATATCTTTTCAATAACACAAAAGTCATGGGATCTAAAGCATCCTTATAATTATTTAAATCTAAAGCTTCATCAAGTATACAGGGAGATATAGTTATACTAAACAATGGTTTCACTCAAATCTCTTTTCATATTACTGAATTGTTGACAAAGGACACAAGGATTGATGATATTTCCAAATTGGTCAATGAAAATACTATTAAAATCATTCCAACTAGAAATTTAGTTCTTAAGATGGTTTGAAAACTAATCATATATAGCATATTTTAATGTAAAACGGAACAATCTACATGTAACATCTTCATGAACCACATTTAAAAATATCAAAACACCTTTAAAGGACTTGATATCTTCTTCAACGGTAACCAAAATAGTAGGACTGAAAGGAGGAAAATACTTAGGATTTCTAGTTAAACCATCTACCTAACCAAGCCATATGTTGATAAGGATTAAACATAGAAACACCACAAACAGGTGAAGTAGGTTGAGATTTGGAAACCCTATGCTTACCTTAATATACTCTTACTTTTTTATGAATTTATAAAGAAATAAGAGATATCCTTATTTCAAAACATGACCTAGTCCTTATTCTTGGTAGTTCCATCTTGTAAACTCTGAATCTTATTCAAAATATGACGTGTTAACCTTATCTTTGTAAATAAAAATTATTAAATATACATGTTAAGTATATTTTGCACAAATTCATAATAAACTCTTCAAAGAATGACTATATTTGACTGAATTAGCTCAAAGATACCTATAAACTTTCAAATATGAGTGATCTTTACACTTCTAAGTTCAAATAAACCTAAATTTGTAAATAATAAACCAATCTTTGAATAACATTTCTATCACTAAGCTCAAACATGTTAGATATACAAATCTTAAACTACCTTTGCAATAATTTATCATAAATCTTCAAATAATAGCTATCTTTATCTATTTGAGCCTAAAAACTAGTCTAAAATCATGAATATCAGTGATCTTTACACAATTGACTAAGAAAACATAAATTTTCAAAGAATCAATTGATCTTTAAAGACAATTCACTAAAATTAGCTAAGATACTTCAAATTCACAAAGCTTTAGCTAAGGGCCCTCCTTCTAGTGCTAGTAAAACATTGCTTGTTGATGCTTGAAAGTGGATCACATGGGTTTATAGAGTGTTTAAAACATTTCTCATTTTTTCATTCAAAGAATCCATTGAATGAGTATCTAGTTATGATATTCCTAACATATTTGGTGGAATAGTGAAAAATCATTTAACTATTTCATAAAATGATAATATAACTAGGTGTTGAGAGTAACCATGGTGTTAAAGCCTACTTATGAACATGAAATTAATCTAAACTACGTATAGTGCATTATGATCAAAACCTAAAGTCTAAGGTCTAATCTAATATGTATATTTTTTAATGAAATATAAACTTCAATGATTTGATCAAAATAAAGAGAAAATGGGAAGGGTAGGCTAGAAAGAAGGTGAATATTACTGATCTTTAATCTAGACATTATGAAAAAGCTTGAATTTCATCCAAACATTGACTCAAAGAAATATATAAAATGAAATAACCAAAAACATATATCCTATCATATACTTGATAAATATCTTAGGATAGTTGAAACAATGCAAATAAGAAACTAGATTCAATTTAAAGATTTGCTTCCAAAAGCAAATTGCATTAGCACATCTATAAGAAAAGAAAGGAAAATGAAATGAATCTAAGATATTTCAATCAATCTATCATAATCACAAATTGACAACTCTCCATTCAAATATTCACATCTATTATCCATAAAAACCATTCACATCTAAATGTCAAACCAATTAGTTGAGGAAGCAGCCATGATAAAAAATACACAAACAACTATGAGATAATCCTTGTATAATTCACTTTCTTTAACTAATTTGATCCAAATTTACAAAGTATTTTTTTCTATAAAAATCCATCCCTTTTTAAAAATTAAAATATACCTTTTATAGAAGACTTTGAGCTATGTTAGTTAATCATATCAAATGATAATTGCACAAATGTCAAGGATAGTTGTCCTTTTAAAACATTCTAGAATTGGACACTTTACAAAATGGACTGACCTATAAGCAATGCAATTTACAAAATGCACATGCTTTACAAAGTAAAATATTCTTTTTCTAAATTATATACATGTTTTTAAACAAGAGAATATTCTAAGTCAATAAATTTGACTTTGAGAAGATCCTTGTTGCTTTTGATGCTTCATCTTCATTTCTTTATCATGTTCATTAATCAAATTGAAGTTGATGATGGGCTTCATAAAAAAATCTTCTTCTTTATTTGTCAAGCCTTTGAAGTACTTGTTATCTCTATGTAAGGCTTCCTTTACACTTCTTTCATCACCAATGTTATCCTTTTTAGATAGGATCATGTCTAAGATCCTTTTATTGTCTACCCCTATTGTGCCTTGGCTTTTTCCCTTCACTTCTTGCATGAATTTAATAGCTCTGTATTTTAACTCCTCATCTGTTATGATTCTAGTGGGACTAAGGGTAGTTGGGTATTTGATATGGCTACCCAATATATGCATCATTTTATTCTCCAACTGCTTGAAGTCATTAGAGATGCCTACCATGCTCTAGGACCATTTTTTTAAATCTTTGGTCTTCTCTATCAATACTACCATAGCCATATTTAAATGAGATAGGCTAACTATTTTAAACTTAAGAATTTTACCATCCATCAATACATTGATAACTTCCTTTACTTTATTACTTGAGGCCTGACATTGATTGGATTTTTTTGCCACCATGGAATGTTACTTGTTCACCATATCCATATTACATCTTATAGTTTTGAGAGAGACGAATGTGTCAAGATAATTCCCTAAAAATTGTTAATAATATATCTTAGCACTATTAAGATAGACTACTACAAGTTATTATTTTTCTACTTTAAGCCTTTGATAGTAGCTTACAATTATTTTGATTGTGATTGAGCCAACTCTATGACATCTTCATCAAATATTGGATCCTCACTAGATATCTATCCTTTCTCCTAGGTCAAATTAATCAAGTGTTCCACTTTTTGATATATGATTTCTTCACCACCCTACCTAGCTATTTTCTTAGTCACTCTTTATAAACTTGTAGTGCTTGGGTTAAAATTGACCCCAACTAAAGATTGGGTCAAATTTGGAACCAATATTTCTACTTGTGATTGAGCATACTAACTACAATTATCCATTCTCCTTGTCTCTTTCTCTTGTAGAACAATGATCGAGGGATTCAATTCTTTCTATAAAGGGATATTAGTAGTTTTCACCATTGCCCATGGATGGTGAATAATGGGAAGCTTTTCTACTCTTGGCTCTTAAATGAACCACTCAGGGATAGGTAGACCATATAATATGTTTTTTTCTAAATAATTTTAATTTTATTAAAGGAGGAATGATGGATACCATTGGTTTATTTGCCTTTGGAGTTATGGTAGTCTCAACTTTTCTCTTTAGAGCTACAATAGGAACCAATTCTAAAGACTTCCATTTATCCTGTTATTACTTAGTGTTCTTAACACTTACTCCTATTTGTCTAAATTTATTTCATAATCCATGGATAACATCTTCAATGAATCCTTGATAGATTCATTAAGATCCAATGATATCATATGTACCTCTTATTGAGATAGGTATTGCTATGATGCTTTTAAGGGTTCATAATTGATGAACTAAAAGTAATTTCATCTATACCTATCTCTTCATTCCCATGATCTACTTGTGCCTCTATTGATGTAAGCTTAGAAGAAACTAAATCAATCAAGTAATATTGCTTGGTGCATAATTTCCACTTATCCTTCATTTTCTAATCCCTATTCAATCTAGACTCAGGCCTTATGTTGTGTTCCTTCAATATTCTAGTCACTTAAAAATATGATGATGATCTAATGTATATGAATTCAAATGAACTAGTCTTGTGCTCATATGTTACATTAAAAATACCCTTAGATCATTTATTATTATTTCACCTTACCATAAGTATCCCATTACCTAAGATCATCCATCTGTAGGTTGAAAGATAACTTATTTTTTAATACAGCCTGCATGTAATACCATTATTTGAAAGTGGTATTAAAATTTTTCAAAGGATAACTATGTAGGAGATCCTTTCTCTTAGTTTTTCAAATGCCATATATACCATGGAACAACTGATAGGACACCTCTTGTTCTACTAGTTCATCAAGAACATGGACTAACAACTTGAGAGGAAAATTTTGAGTTCCCTCAATCCTTGTGATAGTAGAATTAGGGTAAAACAATATAACCTTGATCGATTAAACATATTTATTGATTAAAGGGCTTTCTCTGTCCATATTAATACCAATTATAGCTTCACTTAGTTTAGGGTAGACATAATCACATATAAATTGAATGCAGTCTCTATACTTATATATGTGTAACCTAGAATAGTATTGGGAGATGGTCTGAGTACCACTTGGAGACCACTCTCTCTAGTTTGGAATCTTTGTGGTTGCACAAAAGGCATATAAAATATAATACATGTAAAAATTATTCTTCTTCTTATGCTTGATTGCATATAATTGTCTACACTAGGAGATGTTGACTATCGCACCCAATGGAGGAACTATCACCTTTGCAATGATGAAATACACCATAGAAACCCACATTTGATTTACAAATGATGTATTTGCACACCCATATAACTTGTTCAATACTATCACCACCATCCTAACTCTAGGTTTAAACTAACTTACTGGGATGTTATTTACATGGTCTATAACAACCTAGTTAACAAATTATAACCACCTGGCTAGGGTGTTGATCATTTTGTGTTGCTTAGATGATGAATTAATAGTGGTTAGGTTAATTTGGGGTTTGGGAAACTTTTAATAAGACTCAAAGGAAATTGGTTAAATATAAGTAACTTTTGTTTGATTATGTTCATTAATTAACATGCCCTTATCTATTTTAGCTTCCTTAAAAATGGGACCAAGAATATAAATGCAATGAAGTACCTTTGGTTTTGTAGCTACATATTGAATTCTAGTCATCTAGATGGATACAATGTCATCATAAAGTCTCTTTGTCAATAGAATATTCTCTTCTTCTTTGGTGATCATTAGACAGTTTTTAATTTTCTAGAACAATTTAGAAAAATTGGTATCCCCTGTATTCAAAGAAGCTATGATAAACTCTATGTCCTTGAACACTCAAAATTTTGTGTCTGAGGATAGATATAGTTCAAATTATTGATTTAAAACATGCTTATGAGCATCCATTCATATAATATTGATCAATTTATCCAATTTTAGACAAAAATCTAACTCTCTCAACTCAATTATAGTAAATCCAAAGATACTTAGGCTATTCAGTGCACTTTTTTAGAGGTTCACACATGTATTTAATGGTAGAAGGCTAGTTAAAAATGTGAGATTATGTGACTTAGATTTAATTTGGATTGTATATTTATACCTTATACATGCTTGGGTTCATAATATCTCTAAGTTGATGTGTTTTGATTATGTGGCATTGACATGTCACATTGCTCATTTATTTAAAATGTGACAATTTATCACTTTTTGTCATATGTCATAACCTAGTGTAATATTAAATATCAATCAATTCAAACTATTGATATCTTAAGAATTATTATAGCTTTTACTTCACTAAGGGCCATTGATATTCCATTTGAGCTCTCTAGAGTGTGCCACTTTGTAACTTTTCCAAATCTCTATGTACTTGTGAATAGTATTCATATCTTGAATGTTGTCACACCACATGGAAGCATCTCATTATATCTTGGATATTTGATTTTTTTAATCCACTCACATCATTGATCTTGAATTTATGATCAAATATTGTCCATTAATCTTCCTTATATAATATTAAACATGCACCATTGATCTACTAACTAGACAATCAAAAGTGAGCCATTGATCTTCATCTTTATACACAAGCTCTCATGTGAGCCATTGATCTACTTGATCACTCATCAATATTGTTAAAATTTTCACTCTCACATTCCTTCTTATCAGCTTTGACTTATTTACCTTAATTCATCATTATATCTATTACATCTTTACCCAAATCATGGCAATTATCATTCTCATGTTTGATTTTAGACCTCTTTCACACTTTGAATACTTGTTCACTATCAGATCTACATTATATTATTAGTGTGAACCATAAATTAATTCATTTGAATTATTTACTAAGGCTTTTCCTATGGATAATTTGTCTTTGCTTAAAGCTTTCTAGATCTTGCCACTTGGCATATTCACATTTAATTAGTACTTGTGAACAATGAAATAAACTAAGGGTTCCAAAGTATAAATAAACTTAGAATAAATTTTAGGATAAATTTTTAGTTGTGTTAATAAATGTGATTAAAAATTTGGATAAAATTTAAACTAGGCTTGAAATATAAAAACATGTTCCACAAAATTTTGATTTTTAAAAAAAATAAACTAGCATAATTATGAATCCATTTCAAAAGGAACTTAGGCTAAAACATTTTGACTAAGGTTTTTAAAATTATTTGAACTAGGATTCAATCAATCAATTAAGACCAAAGTTTAGTATAAAAGGATCAAATGAGAACATATTATTTAATCAACTAAGGGTTAATTTATCATTAAAGCACAAACCCTGAACATTGTTTATTCAAATGGAAATCCATTAAACCTACAACATGGAAACAAAAAAATCAAATATTATAAATATTAGATAAATTCAAAGAAATGTTTTTGTCTAACATGCCAATGGAAGATAAAGCAAAACATGATATTTAATAATGCAATTTTGATCAATTTGAATGTCAATTTATAACATAATTTACAAAATTAAACAAGGGTATTCATTTTTCAAAAAATGGGGGTATGTTTACCTCAATAGAGTGTGTGGTTTCACTCTCTAAATTATAATCATTGCATGAATATTGAGCAAACCACTTTAAATGTGAACCAAATTAGGTATAGTGAAAATAAGTGTAACTTGTCCTATATGTGTTATACTTGAAAAGGCTTGTACGTATTTTTGAACATATTTATTTTAAGTCCTAAGACATAATATTTACATTCTAAGTGAATATTAATAAAATATATCTTAGATTGGATTACCACACACTCTAAATGAGAAAAAAATTATGGATAATTAAAACAATCTGACTTATTTTATTTTCACTATGCTTGGAATGGCTTACATGTTTTTTGAATTCCATTGTTGTTAGACCTAACACATAAGATTTATAATAAAAATGAATTCATCTAGAGAAATATCTTATAGTGGGTGTCTACCCTCTCTAAATGTGAATAATTTCAAATGTATTAAAACACCACATGATTGCATTATTACTATAATGGTTTACATTTAGAGCATGTGGTTTCCCACTCTAAGAAATCTAGATAGTTAAATAAATTATAAATATACAACACAAGTATAAAAACATATAAATTGACTGCATGTGTTATTTAATTTATTTATTTTTAGACCCAAGACCTAATATTTATATTATAAAATAATATATCCTAAGATATATCTTAGATTGGGAAGATACCCACTCTAAATTAGAATCATTGTATAAATTGTGGGATGCCCACTCTAAATATGAAACACTTTAAGTATAGTGAAAACAAGTGTAGCCTTATGTATATGCATTGTAAATCAAATTCCCTACATGTATTTTTTATTATATGTTGTATAAGGCTTAATAAAAAATATTTATATTCTAAATGAATTGGTTTGGAGAAATCTATTACAGTAGACACTTGCTACATCTAAATGAAAACCCTTTTAGTCATAGTTAATACAATCATACTTATCCTATTCACACTATGTCTAAAATAAATTACATGATATGTTGAATTTAATTCATTTGAGATGTAACACTTAATATTTATATTAAAAATGAATTAATCATGATAAATATCTTAGAGTGAGAGGCAACCCACTTTAAATGTGAACCATTGCATGCATAGTGCAAACACCACATGATTTCACTATGCCTATAATTGTTTACATTTAAAGGAGAAAGGTTATCACTCTAAGCAATTTAATAGATATGATTCATTATTAATATGTAAATTAGGTATATAAATTAAAAAAATGGGAAAGCACATGTGAACCATTATAGGAATTGTGAAATAGGGGGATTGACACTTGTTATCACTATGCCTATAATGTTTCACATTTAGAGTGGGTGTACTCCAACTCAAATAAATTTTCTATGTCTAATTCATTTTTAATATAAAGTTAGATATAATAAAAATTTATATTATTCAAAATATGAAAAATGATGGCCACCCATTCTAAAAAATATTGATTCAACCAACTTTTCTACTATGGGGGACCACACTTTTTTATCACAATGGATATGTATGGTAGGTTATTGTATAGGTGTAGGTATAAAAATATTTCAAAGGGGTTTATTAAATTATATAGTTAATAAATATTTTTTAAATATATTTTAATAATTTCTATGAAATTCTATAAATCTGAATATGAATCCTCAACAAAACTAGCCATGAAGGCCACTAGATAGAATATGAAACTATAACCAGTATAAGGAAATGTTTATATGATATAAAATCCACAAAAATCTGACACAAACAAAAACAAAAATTATAATGAAGAGATAACCCTAATATAATATTCATAAATAAGTACCATCAACAAATAACTTAACTCTAATCATACCCATAATCATTCTCATAATGCTTTCCCATGGGCTAATCATAAACCGCATGTCCTGATCAGCTTTTCAAATTAAAAGGTCATTGTTGAGTATAATCAATAGGTGGGGGAATGTATTAAAGTTTTTAAATCAGCTTATTTATATTATAATTCTTCATAAATTCTACTAGATTTTCAATATCCTTTAGGTTACCCTTATCAATCACCTTATCAAGATTCAAAATGGCCACATTAACAAAGTCATAAATAAATTTAGCATAATCAAGTTTCATACTATTGCCAATCATAAGAGTAGAATTTATACTACCAAGATCAATGGTCACGACAACATCAAGAGAAAAATAAAGAGTTGAAATAGAAGTAAACTCGACCCACTAGTAAACACCCCTCCATATCTAGGTTCATCCTTATAATTATACTTATATAATACATAAATCATATCCACAAGCATTAGTCCCATTATTATTTATATCTTAATCCCCAACCCACCCATAAAAAATATCCTTAACTTGATCAAATTAGGATCACTTCATGATTTACCTTTTAAATTCTAATACTTAGACCTCTGTAACAATATCATCACTAATTCTCCAATTAAGAGGAGTCATTTTTTGATACCTACATGTGTTTAAAAAATAGTTAGAGGATATATTAAACATGTAAGTCTTAATATAATTATCCAACTTGGATTTTAGAATTTTGACCTAGAAGTATATTTACAAAGAGACAATTCTAGAGGCAAATTCAAAATTTAAGTTAATAAACATCATTTATTTAGATTGAAAACCATCAAAGTTTGATTACTTCCAATTGTACCATTGGATTTCAATAGAAAAAACCAACCAGAATTTATGAAAAAAATGATGAACCTTATTTCTATAAAAAATATAACCAAAATTAAGTTGACCCAAATAATATCATAACCAAAATAATAACTCCAAATTTTAAAATAAATTTTCCAAATGTTAGCAACAAATAGATAATTAAATAAAAGGTGTTTAATAGTCTCTAATTCAACACATAACAATCAAGGAGGATGAACATAGCTAGAGTTATAAATTATAGACCTAATAACAAATGTTTTATGCAATAATATCCCCCTAAAATAAGACTTCTTAGGTTCAAGAAAAGAAGTCAAAATAACTTGAAATATAAATATCAAGCTATAAATAAGATCATAAACATGTCAAAGATGGTTAATATTAAGGTAATGTATTTTGGAGAAATCAATTTTATTATATAAAATATTAGTAGTGAACTCATTAATATGTGTGATATTAATCCATTTAATGTTATTCCACAAATCATCTTCATCATCAAAGATAGTAACATGTAAACTAGAGAACCTTAGATACAAGGGTATAAGTCCTTTTTTGGAAATAAAGAATTTGAAACCTAATTCTAATTTCAATACAAGAGGCCCAACCATTTTGAAATTAAAGTTAATTGAATCTCTTTATACCCTTAGAGAACCAAATAAAGGTTAACCACACCTTGATTGATGAAAGGGTCCATCTATTCATAGTAACATTCCACATATAGACCTATACCCATGGCACCTTGAACCTATCCTACTAAATACTGGAGGAACAACAACCAAGTGTTTAAAATTTTCCAAAGCCTTACATATAGAGAAAAAAATAGGAGAGCCTACAACCTTTATAGATAAGGATCCAATAAAAAGGCCATAAATATAAAATTCTTCCACTTCAACTTGAATTTAGGGAAACTTATCAAAATACTATTCCTTATCAAGACTTTTCAAGGCCCATCCCTTTTAAATATTTGATGATCCACTTAACAATAAGAGTGATATCTTAAATCCTCACATCCTTCATCCTAAGGCTCCCAAGGTTTTTGGGTTAATAACATACCTTCCATGCCACAATGTGCCTTTTTATATTACCCTTTCCACTAGACTATATGAATTATTTAATGATCCTATAGAAGAGACTAATCTAATATTTATTGAAGAGACATTAGGAGGCATAGTATATATTATACAAGGAAATAAAATTTTGGAAAACTTGGATTCTTAATGCGAGTGAAAGAACATGACTATGCCACTTACCAACTCTATTATTAATATTGGCATAAAACCAATCCCACAACTATTTGAAAGAGGGTGATAAGGAAAAAGGAATACCCAAGTATCTAACCAACTGATTCAGACTTTTCCAAAACCATCCAAACTATCCCAACCAATTTGATGGAGCCTCATCCCATCCAATTATAAAATATTTATGTAAGGCCATTTTGACCAAGATGTAGAATAGTAAATATCAAGACTATAAAAAAATTCTTTTAAGTTATCTTTATTAATCCTATTCAATAGGATGGTGTCATCAATAAAAAGACATAAATAAATTTAGATTCATCAATAAATGAGATAAATATGACAAAGGGACCAATAAAAACACTTCTCAATAAGTAATACAAGGCTTCTATTAAAATAAAAAAAGGAGGGGTCAACGAGGCATCCTTATCTGATCAAACATTAAATCTCAATAGATTCAATAAGCTCACCATTAATCTCAATGATAATAGAAGCATCCTTGAATAAGACTTCCACCATTTGACAAAACCAAATATTTTAACATCATATCAATTAATGTCCACTCAATTCTATCATAATATTTTTTTAAATCAAGTAAGATCATCCTAATATCTTAACTAGAATCCAAAGCCTAATGCATACCTTCCAAGATATTTATTAGATTATCCAAGATATATATACCTTCAATAAAACCAATTTAACTTCTAAAATAATAGAAAATAGTAGGGAGGAGATTTTCCTATCCAATACTTTGTAAGAGACATTTGTAAGAGTGATTAACCTCTAATTCTTAACGCATGTTTGGTCTCTATCCTTTGGAATGATTTTTAAAAATCCTATATTAATATATGGACCTAGGTAATGAGCCTAAAATGCTTCCATATAGATAACAAAGTATTTAAGTGAAATACTTTCCTTATTTGAATTGTATAACTTAACAAGGAGTCCTTAAATCCCTAGGGATTTATTATCCTTAAAAGAATTAATTGTATATTTTATCTCATCTATGGAAATTTCACTATCAAGGAAAGAAACATGTTCACTAGACAATTTCTTAGGAATAATTATAGAAAAAAATAGCCCTATTAAGTTCAATTTGAGGATTCATGCAATTGAAAAAAAAAAGAGTAGAAAGAGAAAAAAGTTTTTTCATTTTATTTAGATCACTAGAAAAAAAACCACCACAATCAATCATTTTCATGATCTTTATGTGGGGAATTTTTAGAGAAAATAAAATTTTATTTGGTAATACGATCCACATTTCATCTCATTTTGTCCTTATAATGACCAAATGTTATATTAAATTATTTACACAATTCAATGCTTATATTCCATTTATCAATATTGGATGAGGAGTCTATAGTAAGTTTTTTGATATTCCAGGAGGAACAATGACCCTAACTATAGTCAAGGGCCTTCAAGAGAGAGACATTTAACTTATTAATACCTTTATATTTAGAATGCCCCAGTTCCAAGTTAGTGTTTAGGGAGATAATAATTTATATGGGGTGGTGATTCGAGATGCTTAAGGGGAGAACCATCACAAAGTTACAATTCTCCTCATGTTGGATATTAAGCAATATATTATTAAAATAAAATATTTAGAGTCTAGAATAAACCCTCTTAGGATTAACCTAGTTACTACACCATCTAAACTAAATGCCTGTACTTTGCCTTTTACCTTGATTAAGAAGATTATAAATATTATGAATATGATTGAGCTTTAACCCAAAAAAATGTTAATTACCTTTCCAAGCATGTGGCTCACATCCTTTTCCTCTTTCTCCTTAAACATGTTAAACCCCTTCCCCAAAAAAAAAATATTAAAGGGATGTCTTTTAGATTAGAATCAAACCAACTCCACCAATTAGATGTTTCCCTATAATCATTCATAACATACATATTACATACCCCAAATATATGGTTATCATTTTTGATGATAATACACATTTTTCTATGGCATGGGGATGAGCTATCCTTAGTAAAAAAAACTACCCCTACTTAGGATTAATAATAATTAAATATCCACCTTTCCCATTAGAGTGGTAAGTAGTAAAAAGGGAAGCATTTGGATATATGAAATTGAGTACATAGTCTATCTTAAAATCAATATCCTTAACTTATTAAGTAGGCATAAATTCAATATCATCCCTTGAACTCCTAAATTTTCTAAAATTAAGCTTCAGATTAGGGGATTGAAGGCCCCTCATATTCAAGATAATAATATTCATAATAAAGGAAGGAGTGGGATCTACTATTTTAGACTAGATGCCTTAGAGTCTCCTTTGTTTTGATATAATCTTATGAATAATTAAGCAACCTTATTATCTTTAGATCTCTTTTACACATCCTTAACATACTATTGAGACCCTCCATTTTGTTTCGTACAATCCTCCCCTAAGAATGAACTAAGGAAGGGGTTGGAATTGGATTAAGTTTTCAATATTTTAATAATACTTTTATTATTTCCAATTTAAATTAAAATAGAGTACATGGGATCCAATGGATTAACTTCCTCCATTGTATCACTATTTTTAATCACAAAATTAGGGGATAGAGAGAAAACCATAGGGACCAACTCATTACTTAAAGATTTCAACCTCGAGATAGACAAGGAACCAAGGGTATAAGTCTCCTTTCTAGGTGGGTTAACCAAAATAACAATATATTCATCATAAGGTGTCCTTTTATAGAATAAATCAAATTCACTTTAAATTTCACACTGATCACCTTGGGCTAATAGGGACTTAGGGACAAATAATTTACTACTCCAAATATGGACCAAACACTTCCTTATTATCAATGAATAAAATAGATCAATATATAGCCACACCCAAACCTAAGGTAGGAACATCAACTAAAGGGGAATAAGTTTTGAATTCAACCATAGACACCTTATACTCAATCTCTTTATCTTGATCAACAAAAGATTCTAAGCCTTTATTAGGGTCTAAGTCAAAGAATGGATTTTCTCTCATAACCACATCAACCATAAGATTTGAGATTGGGTGTTTATTATCATCACTATTGAAAGGATGAGGCCAACTTTGCACTTTTTTATTCAACATCTTAGGTTCAACTAGTAGGGGATATTTTTTTTATTTGAACATTATTTTTACCAAAAAAATCATTGATACCTCTTATACCTTTTATGTAAAAATATGAATCTCCTATGATATTATAAATTAGGGTTTTTAGGAAGACCTCTAATGACTCCAAGGAAATAAGGACTCTAGCATGCATATGTACCAAATACCTTCTCATGTATTCAATCCTTAAGAATTCCCCTATGGGTTATATATCTTGGGGTAAAAAATTCCATATTTCTATAGGGAAATATATAATATCTACCCATCTTGGATCAGATTTAAAAACAATATCATTACAATCAACATTAAGGTTCTATTTCATAACCTTGAACATTGACTGGACATCATTCTAGAGGATCTTACTAATAACATATCTTTTCATATTAGATTTTTTGAAAAATTATAAAAAATACCTTTTGAAACATTGTGAAAAAATAAATATAAATACCCATTTTTTACCCACACTAAGTTAAGCCAATTGTCAAAGAAATTTCTAGAGGGAAAAGAATGTATATTCCAACAAACCAAAAACACCACAGTATGCATTAAGAAGGATTATTAAAACTATAGATATTTTTCCATATATTAATTAGGAAAAAAAGTTAGGGTTGTTTATATACCATGGGGATTACCATCTTTGACTCCATATTTTTCACTAGATCTATCCTTAACGATTTCAAAGCCATTGAGGATAAAATATGCACCCTCTAAATACTTTATAACCCCCTCCTAAAGAAAAAAATTGAATAAAACCTTATTTAATACCTCTTATTTCACATATAAATTTATAATAAAGCTCTCATGAGGGTTTCTTTCAATATCTCTCAGCTACTTGTGAGGTTCATTAAAATTATCATCATTCTAAAATTTCATATACACAGTGGCGTCACTTCTAGCCATCTCCATAAACCATTTTAAAATAAATTAATATACAACTAAATATCACCAAAATATGTTATGACACATGAATCAAGTGTAAACAACTTGGGGAAAAAAATAATCAATAAAATAAAAAATAAACTATAGACAAAGGAAAAATAAAGACCTAGGACCAATACTACAATACAACACAAGTCTAACCAAGGTGAAGAAACTACATGACCAAGGATGAAAAGGGAACCAAGGAAGAAAAGAGGTAAGGAAGAGAGATTAAAGAACATTCAATGGATAATTAATTTTCATCTCTCCATTTTCATAGCTTCAAGCCTATATTTTTCATTTTGAATTATTAATGTTTTAAAATGAATGGCCACCCATTCTAAGAAAATGTTTTGATGAACATCTCTATAATGGACGGCCACCCTTTTTTTGGTTTTATGAATTATTTTATTATAGAATAAATTCTGAAATAATTAAGGATTGAATTCATTTAGTATGAGCCTAAAAAATTAAATTAAGTTTCTTCAATGCTCCAATTTAAAAATACTCTAAAATTGGATAGCCTCCCATTCTCAAAATATTGGTCAAACAACCTTTTTTTAGAATGGGAATCCACCTTTTTTTCATCATATGAAAAAAATTATTAGAGAATTGAATTAGATATAATCAAATATTATACTATTTATTTATATATTTTTTATATTACTAAACTAATGGGATTTTTAAGTTCAAGTAATAGATATACATAACATAATTAGTTTAAATTTTATATATTTAAAAATAAGTTTTGAAATTCATATCATTTAAAAATGTATATATTTAAATATTTTCAAGTCATACAAATATTTAAATTATGTATCATTTCTAAAAAAAATAATAATTAAATATTTTCAAATCATATAAATCTTAACAAGATAGGCAAATATTTAATTTAAAATAAATGTTTTAATATTTTTATATTGGGTTTATTATGAGGGCAAAAGAATAGATATAAATGAGAAACATATATTAACTATTTTTTCATGTAGATATTAATTTATAATAAACAAAACTTTAGGTTTTCAATAAAAACTATTATTTGATCAAAATGAAGAAGTAAGTGACCAAATCTTAGAAAAATAATTGTTCGACAAAATACATGTTTCATTTAAATACTAGAAATGAATACATAGTAAAGAGTTATTTTTTCATATTATTTTTTTATAGTTATTCATATATACAATAAAATGTTTGAGTAAATTGTAATAAAATAGTTATAATAGCAACAAAAACACCAAATATCTATACAATCAAATATTTGAGTAAAATTTGTAATAACATAGTTATAAATATAGAAAACATACTAGAAATGAGACTTAAGAAATAATGGAAACCTATTTTTGTAGATAATCTAAAAATAAATGTTCAAAAATTTACTTTATTGAATGAAATACATGATGTGGGATTGATTATAGATATTACTAATTAATTTATTAAAAATTTCTATAATTATTTTATGTCATTGTTGTTGTCAATATCATGGCCATAATCATTTTATTTTTGCATTTTTGAAATGAATGTCACATTAATTTCTCATAAAACTAATATTGATTGCCTCCTATAAAAATTCAAAATTTAATTGAATGTTGTATACTTCCTCTTCTTCCCCTTGGTTTTTTCCTTTTTGAAAATATTAACCCAAAATATTATTTTGAAAACAAATTATAATGAATTGTCCTATAAATAATTCACACTTTATTTTAATAATGAATTTTTTTAAATTTAAATGTGTTACATTAAATTTTAATACTCTAATAAAAATATGGTATTTTAAAAATTGAAAAATGTGTAGTTAATATTTATGAGATGCATTGAAATATGTAGGTAGAAAATTATTAGGGTAACATATTCAAATTTTGATTATGTCACGTTATAATTCACCTCACATTCAAAATGTGTTATTTTTAAATTTGAATATTCCACAAAAAAATAATATATAATTTAAAAACCCATATTTATACGGAAAAGTTTATTACAAAAACATTAAATGTTAACTATTATTACAATAAGATTTTCTTATAATATTAAATGTTATGATAAGTCTAAATTAAAATTTTATTATTATTTTGGACAAAATAAAATATAAATTTCACTTTTAAATAGAAATAACTTTAGTTTTATATTTTTAAATCAGTACACTACATTAAATGTTAATCTATTTTGTTACAATATTAAACATAAAATTATTGACATTTTATTATTAATCTTTTTTTACATTATTAAATGCATACACTAATAGTAAAAACTGTTATTGATTTTATTTAACAATATTAATTAAAAACTAAAATTATTTTAAATAATTGAAACTTATTATAGTGTCTTATAATAAGATTTTCAAACTCCTATAATAATGTTATATTTTAATGTTTTATATTTAATATAAGAATTGTGTGTGTGTGTGTGTGTGTGTGTGTGTGTGTGTGTGTGTGTGTGTGTGTGTGTGTGTGTGTGTGTGTGTGTATGTATATGTATATGTATATGTATATGTATATATATATATATATATATATATATATATATATATATATATATATATATATATATATATATATAGGTATATACACACACACATATATATATACATACACATATATATATATATATATGTATATATATATATATGTATATGTATATATATATATATATGTATATATATATATATATGTATATATATATATATATATGTATATATATGTATATATATAAGTATATGTATGTATATATGTATATATTTATATGTATGTATATATGTATATATATATGCATATATATGTATATATATATGCATAGATATATATATATATATATATATATATATATATATATATATCTATATATATATGCATACATACATATATATATCTGTGTATACATATATATCTATGTGTGTGTGTATATATATGTATATATGTATATGTATATATATATATATATATATATGTATATATATACATATGTATGTGTGTGTATGTATATATGTATGTATGTATGTGTGTGTATGTATATATGTATGTATGTATGTGTGTGTGTGTGTGTACATACACACACACACACACACACATATATATACACATATACATATATATCTATATATATATGTATATATGTATATATATACATATGTATGTGTGTATATATGTATGTATGTATGTATATATGTATATGTGTGTGTGTGTGTGTGTGTGTGTGTGTGTGTGTTTACATACATACATACATACATACATATATATATATATATATATATATATATATATATATATATATATATATATATATATATATATATATATATATTTGTATATGTATATGTATGTATATGTATATATACATATACATATATATATATATATATATGTATATGTATGTATATGTATATATACATACACACACACACACACACACACACACACACACACACACACACACACACACATATATATATGAATGAATGATAATTAGAAAATTTATTACTTCAAGAGAGGCTTTTACAATGACAATTTTAATCAACTTGAAACAAGGTAACACTAAGCTATACCATGACAAATATAAAGGTTATGTTATTACAAACACTAATTTATACTATATATGTACCTATTTGGTCCTCCCCCCCACCCCAAGCCATGTAGATCTTAATTTTCTTCTTTATCCCCTATTTCATTTTTGGGATGGTTCACCTGAGAATTCTTATTCTGCACATAATGCTAATGGCACAAGTGATTTGTCAGGATCACAGTATCCTATGATATTACTACCAAGGTATTTTTTATTATTTAAATTATTTCCATCTTCATGAGAACCATTTTAAGTATCTAAGTGTAAAGTCCCACTTATTTTTAATTATTTTCGATGAATTTTGTAATATGAATAAGATTTTCATTAATTTCTTCCATCAAATTGAAGCATGCCATAAAGATATCCTAGAATATTCTAATTGAAGCATCTATCTCCTTATGTTACTCAATATATTCATGATTTTTCTTAAAATCAATATTATTGACACTTACCTTGGCCTTTTTGATAGAGAAAATACCATTATCTATGTCCTTGAGATTGTCCAAGATATGGATTCCCTGATTGGACCTATCACTACCTGGTTTAAGTTTTTTCCTTTTGCCCATTCTTCGGTATTTAGTAATTATTCTATTTTGATGGATAATTGATTTTTATATATCCTTATTAGTGTCATTCCTACATTTATCTTACTATAATAATTGAACTTGTTATTATTATGGCCTTCAACTTTCTATTTTCCTTTATCTTGTTTATATCTATTTTTATTTTTTCTTCTTATCCATGTTCTGCCTTTGTGTACTTTAGTGTGAATCATCTATAATTTTTGTATCCCTATATTTAACCTCCCTAAATTGTGTTAATGTTTGAATTTTTTTTATTTTTATCTTGTATAGACTATATTTTCATGCTCCTAAGATTCCCCTCTACAAGTTTCTTTTGTTGTTATAGTGATGTCCTCAAGATTATCTAACTGATGGGAGCCATTTCCCTCTCTTATATTCCATTGATGGTTAATTTTATTGATAATTTAAATTATTTGGGGAATGTGAGCACCCATGCCCTCTTAAAGGTCTCATGGAATAACATATTTTTAATTTTTTATGTTTTTCTTATGCTTCTCCAACACATTGACAATAATTGACAGGAGGAGACATAACACTTACAGAAGAGACATCGTCATTTAGAGGATTTAAAGTAATATCTTTACTAGATTGGGAGAAATATAGTGCACAACCAATATTACAGTCTATGTACCTGGTGGATCCATAGTAATATAAATTAAATTTGAGTTGGGAGAGGTTTAGTTTTAAAAAGGCGGGTTCATACCATGTTTGGAAAGATTCTAATAATATTACCAAGTAAATTCCATTTTGATATCAGTCTCTTCCCATGTTGTCAATATGGAAACTTCTAAAAAAGTTGCATTACATCAATTAGGGAGATAATTTTACTATTTCATTCCACCTTGTGTTTTCATAATACCATTTCTATCATACATTTCCTTCTTGGTGCTTAGAAAAAGCTTTTTTGGATTATATTCTTGTTTGGAATTTTTCCTTTTCATACCTATCCCTTCTTCCTTTCTTGGTACTAAACTAAGAAAAATATTCATGACATAAGAAATTATATTAGTATGATTTAATTTAATCTCTACATTTGCTTATTTTTTGAGATATTTCTCATGATTCCTTTATTATCATTTGATTGGGTCCAAAATATGAGGTTCACAAGACAATAAATTAATTTATTTTCTTCTCACATAATGTGGTTTAGTTTTTTTTCCTTTATCTGATTTTTAATTATTATCACTTCTTAAATTATTCTTCTTGTTCTCCAATTTATATTTTTGTTGTTTTCCATCACTTTGATGACTATGAGTGAGTCTCCTTCTATCCTTATTTTCATAATATTTCTAGGCCCTTGGATTTACTATATTATTCATATTGATTTAAGTAGAGACCACATTATAGGATATCACTTTATGCTTATGGTCTCTAATAATGGTTCATTTTCCAAACATAATGGGGTTGTGTTTTGATGTTTTGTCAAAGTTTATAAATAATAGGTTAGTTTGAACCATTTCACATGTTGAAGCTTGAAACCTTTTATTTTATTTTCATATTTAAGGGATATTATACATCTTCTTAGGGCCTCTATCATGAGAATGAAAAGATAAGGGGATATCTAATCCCCTTTTCTAAGATACCTCGATGATGATAAGTACCATTTTAGGGATCCATTAATCATCACTTGTAGTTTAAAAGAAGAATAAAATATCTATATCGAACTTATCATATCTTTATTGAAACCATAATTTTGGAGTATCCCATCCAAGAAGGTCCAATTTAATTTTTCATATACCTTGGAAATGTCCAAATTTATTAGCATTCATTATCTCTTAGTAGCATACATAGAGTGTATAAATTTATGAGAAATGACATTTTTTTTCTATTATTTATTTACCTTTGAGGAAACCACATTGTTTCTATGAGATTAGTTTAGGTAATATGTTTTAAAGTCAATTAAATATGACATTTGATATAGTTTTTTAGAATGTGTTACATTGGGATATCGATTGAAGTCCTTTAACATTATACATTATAATTGTTTGGGTATGAGCACAAGGAATGTGGAGTTGAATTATTTCAACATATATTTATATTTATTTTATTCCTAAACCACTTACCTGATTTATTCTACTATAGGATACTAAAAGTTATAGTGAAATATGGTAGGAAATTTTTTCAAACCTAGGGATCAATCTCCTACCATCTAAAGTGCCACTTTCCTGACTTCTTCAAGAGATATGTTCTCTATAAATTTTATATTATCAAATAAATAGAATATATCTAATATTTTTATCCCAAAATATTATTTCTCATCCCATCTCTCTATGTCATCCTACTTTAGCATATTTATTAATATATCACCATATACCCTTTGATTTCCTTAGGTTTATTCATGATATTACCTTCCATATTTTATAGCTTTTAAATAATGTTTTTCCACATTATAAGTATACATTATATATGGGAAAACATGGTATTTTGGTCTCCCTCATTTAGCCATCTTATCGTATAATTTTATTTTCAGTTAATTTCCTCATTATTGTAAGCTTAATCTAGCTTCCTTGTTATTTATTCATCCTCTTCTAGTAGTTATGTGGATTTTTGGCCTTACATTCTCAACTCATAAAACTCTTTACTTATTTTTATTAAATATTTTTTGTCACGAAATATGTTTCTTAATATAATTTGATTCCATTTCTTTAGGGCCACTTTGAGATCTCTTAATTTCTTAGAGAAAATGAACATTTTTGTCTTGTATCTTTTGTTCAAGGCTTTCCACTATTAGGTTATAAAATAATTGAGATATAGGTAATACATACACATATTTTCAAACCTAAATGGAGTTATAACTATTTCTCATCTTACATAAGGTGAAGGGTTATCAAATAGTGACATGATCTAGTGGTTTTGAGCACCACTATTTCTAGGATATTGTATATTTGATCTAGTTTCTTGAGGACAAGAACATATCCAATATTTATAAGATGAGTTTCATAGCCATTATTCTATTTTTCAAAGTGTGAAATCCTTTTTTTATTTTCAAATCCAATAGTTTGATCCTCTGCACAATGTTTTTGAAATTATTATATCCTTTGTCTCTCATGATTCCTTCCTTATTTTATGAGGAATCTATTCTATTATTGAATTCCCCCTAATGATATATAATAATTTACAATTAGTTTTTATTATATCCTCCATATATTTCCATGCCTACTCTTTATATTCTTTAATCTATGAATCATTAGCATTTACTAGGAAGAAAATGAATCCTAAACTTTGTGAAACAACTTTGCAAGTGATATATTGATTTTAGAATTGTATGATTTTCATAATAAATAAATTAAGTTATAATAGGAAGGATAATACTAATTTTTTGATTATGGAATCACTTCATACCATTTTTATTTTGAACTTTCTTCATAGACCATTACTATGCTCTGATAGGTTTTCCAGTTTGGTTTCTTATATAATCACTACATCTAGGTTATGATGAGTGATCAATTGATTAATTTTTTTCTTTTATATGGGGAATTGATACCCCTTATATTCCAAGAGATTATTTTCATTAATAGAGATTAATTTCTTATTACTTACCAAGAAAGTATCTACTTGAGCTTGGGTTACTACCTTAATGGCTTCCATTGCTTCTTCATGCTTCATTTTATTCTTAATGGTTCTCCATCTCCTTATCTTTATAAATTTTACTTTATAATTGAGGTTTGGGGTTTATTTATTACCCATTTTTTCATCATCCATTTAGATTATATACCTTATTCCTCATACATTCTTGTCTAGTTTTCCTTAAACTTTTGGCCTTGCACTGTACCTTTTCCTTTTGTCAACTTTCCTTGCCCATTATTTATATTTTGTTTTTAATCCTTTCCTATATTTGATTTTTTGATAATATTATAATGGTATTATTTTAATCCATAATTTTTTTAATATCTTAAAATTCCATTTTATTTTAATTCTCATATACCTAAGTTTATGGAATGTATTTTACTCCTTCCATTGAGGTGAACATCTCATCTAAGACTTTTTTGCTATCTTTTTGTATATATATTTTTAATCATTTTAATCTTGTTATTTTTTATTTGATAGGGTAAAATACCATACTTAATAAGGACTAGGATCCATCTTACCTAGTGTTGAAACAACAATAATAAACAAACATAAGAAAATTAACCCCACTAGAGGCAAAATATAAAACATAAAATAAAATAGATTAGGAGGGGGGCCCTCCAATGGTTCCTTCTCTTCTTTAGTATTATTTTTTGGTTCACATTTATTTTTATTATAAACTTTATCCCTATTTATATTATTAGTTCAATCAGTGTGATCTTTGGGTAGGATCATCCATGGCCTTTTCTACCCCTATTCATTTGGTGGGGTTATTTTAATGGGGGTAATTTTGGGGATATTATGAGGTGGGTATCCATCACCTTCAATTTTTACTTTATGAGAGTCACCTCCACATTTTGATAATAGGTTAAATATTAATAAATCATTTCTAATTGTCTTTTCAAGGTGTTGCATTCTTATATGAGTCCTCTTTGGTTCATTCTGACATCATGCAACTTAATATTAAAAGTTTCTAACTGATATTTATTATTTTCATTTTTTATAATGGTATAAATTTTAATTTATTTATAAACTCCCTAGAGGTACCCTAATCTAGTAATATTGGTTTGGGTTTAGGGATAATCACCTTTAGAGGGGGGTCATAAGTGGAAATTTTGTATAGACTAGCTTGTGGGTGCTATAAAATCGATGGTAAGACCTTGAGGTAGGGTCTTCCTTAGGTGATTATTATTTAGTGAATCATCCCCCATAGGAACCTCCTTACCCCATAAAGTTTTTCCATGTTTTACCAAAAGTAAGATGAGACCTTGGTACAATATAGGGTTTGATTCATTAAATTGATGGGTGACAATGATGCTCTATAAAGGATTTAGGAGATAAAAAGGGAGACTAATTTTATACCCATAGAAGTGATTTAATAATATAAAATGGTGGGATAAAATTAAGGTGTACTTAACTTCAAGTTTTAGGTATTTCATCACTTTTAGGTACACCTCGAGTAATTGATGTAGGAAGTCAGCATGAGGGAGCCCCTTATTGTCTATTTTGACAAAATAATTAGTGTAGAAGAACCTCTAGATTAGCTCTTATATTTTAGGTTAGTCCTTATACATATTTTATTCATCACATAGCATGTTTGTGGTTTTTTTGATTAACTCCTCTATGAACATGATTTTAACTCCTTTTATCTCCATTACTCTTTTATTGTAGTTGACAACAAAATTAATTAAACCATATGTATCATTATAAATTATCCTCAAAATAAATTTAGTGATTCCACCCCTTTGTATCTCCTTCTAAACTTAATATAATCCTCACACTTAGAAATAAGAGGTTGGTTCCAAACACTCCCTGTCACCCTCCATTTTCACAACACTTATGGACTCGAGGATGAAGTTTAACAAGTTATGGAAATGATTTGTTTGAATGGTTTAAAAAATACATGAAAATAATGTTGCCTCCTTCCTCATGTAATAAATTTTCCTTTCTTTTACATAATTATGAGTCACAATATTTGAAACCCATACCTTGATGAGAGATATTTGCATGTGTCACTACCTAATCACCATCCTATCATAATGTACTCATCAAATAAATTAGCCTCACTTTTACATAATGAAAATTCATAATATTTTAAACCCATCCCTTAATGAGAGATGTTCACACATGTGAATTCACAATTTCCATCCTATCACAATATTTTATTTTTGTTATTAATATTATGTTTAATTTTTGTTTTGACAAAGCCCTTTAAATATATTTAATTTGTTTAAGTAATTTCTCTAGAGAACTACTTTTCTATAATGTTTGGAATTCCATGATGAGATATATGTATTCATAGTAACTTATACAATAAAATGGGATACTCTCATAGTTTATTTATTTCACCCATTTCATATCTCTTGATTTTAGAGTGACATTATTGGTGGGGGTTTGTGTGAGGGCTAGATCCATATAGATTATGGCATTATTAGATAGTGCTTTTCCATGGTATAGATTTGATATACCTATAGGTCTACCAATAGTATTATTAGTAATTTAAAAACCATACCTAGACCAAAATTATTATGGTAGAGTAAACATTCATATCCATATGGGTATCATAGTTGGGATCTTTTCTAATGGCTTGAAGGTTGTGTGTTAATGATTCATAAAGATACCTATGTTTCTAAATAAGTAAGGTCCTCTTCCAAAAAAAATTCTCTATTATATTAATTGGATAATATTCCAATGAAATACCATTTTATTTAGGTCCTCAATTCATGTTCTCTACTCATCTTCTAGTTCTTTTTGGTCTATGCAAGCAAATCTTCCTAAGTTAGTTTTGCTCCCATAAATTTGTAAATTAAATTTATACCATGGAGTCCCACTATGTCATTTATATTTTATGTTAGATCTAAGATGGTAATTAGGTTTTATTTAGTGTCTTTTAATTTTATTTTATATATTTTTCTTGATCTTTGATCTTATTCTTACAATCCATGATCATAAACATATTATTTTTTGTCTCTTAAAATGATGTTGTTACTTTGGTCACCATATATCTAAAGATTGTTTATGGGTGGGGGAATAATCCACACCTATTGGATTCATCTTATGGCTAAAAATATATTTGTATACCTCAATTTCTCAATCATCATGAAAAACTAAAAAAACATGAAGAAAATATTCAAACCCTAGTTTCACTTATTCTCTAGATCCTATAAAAAAGAATTCACTATAATCTATTTGGACTTTATTTATTATAATATTTTAAACTAATATTATTATAAATAATTATAATTTATTGTAATTTTCAAGTAGAATATTATGTGAACGATTTTTTATCTGATAAGGTGAAACTTAGGTTTTACATGAGTCCAAAAACCATAGTGTTTAACAAGTACATATAAAAGACTATCCAATAAATAAAAATGAAATAGGCCACCTGAGCCAGCTAAAAATGATAAAATAAATCCAAAACCATATATATGACTCATTACTAAATAAGATAGAAGAAAAGACAACAACAAAAGAAACCCCTAAGACTCTTCAGAGCCTATTTGGTTCTCCACCATTATGAGTTCACTCTTCTTCCTATTCTCCTTTAGCCTAATATTACTGAAGATACACATTTTGAAAACATATGGGTTTTATACCATCCATTCCTTATATACAATCTATACCTTAGACTTATGGGAATTTTTAGTGCAATTTTTATCTTCAATCCCTCCAAATTTTTCTTTCATTTTAATAATAGAGGGGAGGTGACTTTGATAGAGTTGGCCTTAGTGGCCTCCTTAAATTTTATAATGGGAGTAATGTCTAGATGTAATATTTAGGCACTACCTTCAAACATTTTAAGGTTATTCCAATGTTGATTTAGCTTTTCTAATTTTTCTTTCATAACATTCCAAACCTTCATGAGGGATACCATTCAATGACCCAAATTATATAGTATTTCATAAAAATCATGCATCTTCCTATTTTGACCCATAGGGGGGTCACCTAATTATCCAATATATTCCTTTATTATGAATTTAACAACCCTCAATGATTGAATTTTAAACTTTTGGTTAATTTTATTTTCCCCTTGAGGGGGTGAATCATATAATTTCTTCTTCCCCTTTTCATATTCCATCTGTATTTCCAACTGATGGAGGATCCCAAGGGAGGAAGTAGGTCATGAGGATGTTTAAGGTACAATATCACTTGTTCTTTCTTTTCCCATGTTTTATGACTCTCCCTCCAAACTATTTTCCCTACTGCATTCATTAGTGTAGACCTCTAACCCCCACTATGCCTTCTGTTAGTTTAATTTTAGTGCTAAGAATATAAAACTTGTAGAGATTTATACACTAACTCAAATAAAAACCCATATTTTAAAGTAAACTATTAAAAATAGGAAATAATAATGACAATAAATGAGACCCAAATGATATATTTGGTATTCATTCAAAATGGTTTGCATTACACATTTCCTATAAAATTACTTATAATAGATTTCAAGTGACTATTCACCTTCATTTATGACTCTTCCAAAGACTATTTGAATTCCTTTTGACACATATATTCTCTTTTTAATATAAATATTAAATAATTTTTGTCCCTTACCTCTACTAACACTCACCTCAACTTAAAATGTATCTCATCCTAAGACATAAAACCCATACTAACACTCCCCCAAATAAAAATGTGTCTCATCCTAAGACAAAAAGGATCTAAATATTTCAAATTTTTACAACTTTAATCCATTAAAAATATATTTGAGAAACTACACTATACTTAATCCTACTGTCCATGGCCTCACATGTCAAATCTCATCCCCTTATATAACTCTAAATTTAAATACATTTATAGTTTTTCAAAACTTTTAAATACTCTACCTTGTTTCAAACCTTTTTACAATATATATCCCTATGGGTAAGAGTAAATATCAAAACTATCCAAAAAAAATACAAAAATGAATTATTAAATCTATAATCTCTTCAATGCCATGATATCTCCTAGCTCCATGTGTCTATGTTACTAGTCCCTTTCACTTATTTAGCACTATGTAATGGCTTGCAATGCCTATGAAATCTTTGATCTTATTCCATGAAAATCCAGTATGTAGTATATTATTCCTCCAAATATAGTGAAAGGTAATTGTAAGTGAAAATATAGGTCCCCTCCAAAAAAAATAGACCCACTCTCAGCTTTAATGATAAAAACTACATGGGAAAATAGGCATTTATTTTGTTGTAATGAAGCATCTTCAAATAAGAAATATCTATCTCAAAAAATATGTTAATAAGGTATTACACCATTCTTGTAAATAACCTGATGTTGTATTATACTTATTAATATTATTCTAGATGCATTCCACATCAAAAGAATAGGAAAAATAGCCATTTTATTAGACTTATAGATATCCCAGTGCCATTATAATTATCAAAATCCAATAGAATTTAAATAATATATAGTGAGATAAAATAAATGATTCAAATTGAAAAATAGGTAGTCACCTTCCATTAACATGTAGCATTTATATTCCCTAACCATTGGTGTTACACATGCCCATTATTTATTTATATCCTTCTCAAAGATACATGTACCTCCATGGATTTTTTGATCTAGTGCTATCATCTAAGTTCCTTGGTGTACCATTCCTCTTTATATTCACATTTATCATATTATCTATTTTAAAACATAGATGTAAATTCTCAATCACCATCCTTAGCTGAAATGTATTTCTTCATTAAATGAGGATTCTTCAAGTTTTTGAAAAAGATAATGCCTTATGAAATATGTTTAATGATCCTTTATTTGCATACATAGGAATGTTACCTTCCATAGCATCAAACATATAAATTAATCATACATAAATGACCAAATATAGTACAAAATAACTCCAATATAAACACTTACAAAACAAAATTAGACATGTAATATTTTAAGGCTTTAGCTGTAATCACACATCAAGCCACACCATTATTATCTAAATCTTATTAGAAAAAACATAAAACTTTCAAAGATTTAAAAACAAACTCAAATGAATACTTAGATTTACAAGTAAACTGTTAAAAATGGGAAATATTAAAGATAATAAATGAGACCCAAATGATATATTTTTTATTCATTTAAAATGGTCTACATTACACATTTCTCATACAACTGATTATAATAGAATTCAAATGATTCTTTACCTTAATTTATGACTCTTCCTTTCTAAATACTATTTGACTTCCTTTTGACACCTATGTTATCCTTTTAATATAAATATTAAATCATTTTTGTCTTTTACCTCTACTAACACCTTCCCCCTCTTGGAGAGAAAGAATATGAGTACCAGGTGGATGATATCAAAAATGGGATTGGATTAGAAATCCAATACTATGTTTTTGAGGGATAAGAGAAAAAAATAGGGAATGCTAATGTGATGACCCTTAAAATGGTTTAGAATAAGGAAATGGTGAGAAAATATATTAGTGAACTTTTCCTCCATTGTTAAGTATTTCATTACATGTAGACCAATGTATGACCAATACCTAGGTAGGTCTACTCTTGAAAACCAATTCTTCTCCACGTATAAAGTGGTGTTAGAATCAATGAAGGTATACATTATTTCCTACTTCATGCACTTGTTTTTGTAATACTTAGTGTCCTCATATGACTTTCCCATGACCTTGTTGATCATCTCCTATGATATATCAACCTTTATGCCTCTATAGATCACCTTCTTTTGTTTCCATCCCATGGTGAAATCCTTGGAAAGAATTTCATCATGGCCCTTAATTATCAACATGAATTTGGTGATCCCTCACATAATTTATGTCATACCTTCCTTCTAATCTATGCCTTATCACATGAAAGTAGTTCTAACCTATCTCTATCACCTCTCATTGCTATATTACTTATCCTAGATGTCTTTTGAGAAAATTTGTGAGCATTCAAGGTGATGTCCAAATGGTTACAATTTACATGGTGTTAATTGTTACAATTAAGATGACATATGTAGATATGATGTCAATTATGAAATACATGAAATAATTATTTACATCATAGTTCTTGATGTATAAAATCTCTGGATTAGATTTCTTCTCAAGTTGCACATGTGACCCCGATCCTTTAGGAATTAAAAAGTGATTTTAATTAATAATTAAGTATGGTGATGATGTGGGGGGAGTTTTCTAAGACCATATTAAAAATAAAGGTTTGGGATTAGGACCCTTATGATGGATAAGCCATACTAATAAAACTACCTTCCCAATGAAAATGACAAATGGATGAATTTTCAAAAGAAAGGATGAAGCCCTTGAATTTTTGAATGAAATGTTTGATAGTGTGGGAGTAGGAGGCCTTACCTGATAAAGAGTTTAGGATATTTAAAGAGCCACCTCCAATATTTAAATTCTTAATATTTAGAAGGGTAGCTAGTTGAATGCCCCAAAGGGTGGATTCGGCCTCCACCACATGATTAGTTTTTTTTTCACATTGTACACATGTAGGTAGAAACCACCATCCCAAACTCATTCTTGATGACTTCCATACCTTACCTAGGTTACCTCTGCCTACACCATCAAATCTCAACTTTAGAAATACTCCTAGGGAGAAACACCATTTCTAAATATTTTGGTTAGAGTCTACCTATAAGGGGATATTTTAGGAGAAACATTCCAAATATATAAGATGGAAAACTTAATAGCTAAGGGGGGATTATTATGCTTCTAGTTAGTAATAATCCAATTTTTTGAGATAGAAGCACATAGGTGGAGGAAAGTATTCTCAGGAATGACCTTCTTATTTTTAGAGAGACATATATTCTTGGAAGACCACATTTTATAAAAGAAGTGTGGGAGAGAAAATAAGCATAAAAACTAAAGGGAAGGGAGGTTAAAAGTAGGTTTTCATTGAAAAATTAGATTAATGATGGAGATGGGTTTGGCCCAACCTATATTAAACTTGTGGAGGAGGTAGTCTAGGATAATAGAATTGAAAGGGAACTCAATGAATATATGGGAAAATAATTCCTTACTAGATATATAGAGGATAAATCTATTAAGAATCAGTGTGTCACATTTATCTAAGTTATCCAATGTTATAAAATATCATATGCATTTAGACAAAAGAAAATATTGATTTTGAGAGTATGATGTTTAATCCAAATGTTTCTATAGTAGGTCGAGTCATCCTCCAAATCAAGGTGGGTAAGAAACCTAAATTTAATAAAGTAGTCCCTATTATATTAAGGGGATAATAAGAGGGTATCCTCCTTGGGGAAGATAAAAATGTGGGTTTGTTGAAGATTGAGATTCAAAGCCTAGATTTCAATGAGAATATTTACATTGTCTATCTCTAAGATTAGGCTCTTCTACTTCATGGTGCCTTCAATATAAAACAAATAGTCCTTAAAATCAGACCTTTTTAAAGCTTCAAATAATCTACTCAAGTTATTATAAGGATGTGATGAGGATAGGGGAACTAGGTTGCGTCAAGGATCATCCCAAAACCAAATATATTCCCCATTTCTAGGCTATCATCCACTTTATTTTTCATAGAAATTTTTTGATACTAGAGATGGCCTTTCTGAATACCAAACTATGCTTAAATCCCTCTTCCCAGAGGAGACTATACTATTTTTATCCTCAAGATATTTTGATTTTATGATTCTCATCCATTTATTCTCTTCTTTTAACACTTTCTGTATAAATTTAGAAATAAGGAATTGATTCATACTTCTAACCTACCTTATGATGAGTCCCCCATTACTTTTGGAAGGTAGAATTTTTCCTAGGTAATGAGTGGAAATCTAAAATTTTATTCAAAACTGACCTAAAGGAATATTCATTGAATTTGTTCAATTTTATCTACAATTTTACTAAGGATACGTAAAAGTGACATGAACTATTTTGAGATGCTTTGAAATGAACTTTTAATTAGTTGATGTTTACCATCCTAGGAAATAAGAGAGCCTTTCCACCCTACTAGCTTATTTTGAATTCTATCCACTAGTGGGTTCTATAAGATAGTTTGCATTATTCCTTCAAATAATGGAATTTTGAGGTAGGAAGAGGGGAGAGTATGGGTGTGACATCCTAAAATTTTTTTCATCCTCTTTTGTTTTAAATTCAAGAAAAACATGGATATTTTATTTAAATTGATACACTGACTAGAAGTTTGCTCATAATCAATGAGAATATTATTGAGGTCATTTCCTTCAGTAATAGACTTTTCATTAAGGAGGAAGGTGTCATAAAATAATAATTTGTGAGTGATGGGGGGTAGTGTTATGATAAATATTAAGTATTTTTATAATGCCTTGCTCTCTAGATTCCTACAAACTTCTACACAGGGTCTTCACCAGTAAGATGAAGATATAAGGTGATAGGGTATATCCTCGTTTGACTCATTAGATGAAAAAAATCCTTTAGTGTCTCTATTTAATAGGATTAAAAACATGGGGGTGGATATACAACTATAAATTAGACCCTTGAACTCCAAGTCAAACCCAAATTTACCTAGTACCTTGTATAGGAGGCTCCATGAGACACTGTCATAAGCTTTATTCATGTCAAGGTCTAGAAACATACCTTATATATTAAAATTAATGACTGAATGGATATATTCATGAACTATTATGATCCCATCAGTTATCTGTCTTCTATATACAAAGTATCCTTGGTTTTTGGTGATCATCCTCTCAAAAGGGGGTTGTAATTAAGTGAATAACATTTTTTTGTAGATCTTATAGATAATATAGTAGAGAATGATGGTTCTAAAGTCCCTCAATTAATTAGATCCTAGTTTCTTGGGGATGGGGACTAGGAAACTTTTCTTTTTATTTCTTTTACAATAGGTCTAGCTCTAAAACATTCATAAACAACTACTTTGACTTCCACATAGATGATATCCTAAATCTTTTTGAATAAAAGTGGGGGAATTCATTAGGACCTGAGGCCTAGTTTCCTTTAATGGAAAATACTAAGGATTTGATCTCTTAAAAAGATGTTATCTTGTGGAGGTCCTAATTATTAGATTAAGTTACAATAGTATGTAGGTTATATAAAAGTATTTCCTCTGATTATTAGTCAGGTGTGTTAGATCTATTTAGAAAGTCCTTGAAGTGGAGAATGATATGTTCCTTTATCACCTCTTCATATATACATTTACTTATATTTTCAAGGAGAACCTTATAAATCATGTTAGTATTCCTATATCTAGAGGTAAATTGATGGAACGATTTTGTGTTTCTTTCCCCTTCCTTCAAATAGAGACATCTATATTTTTGGCTTCCAAAATTATTCATCCTTTACTTAAAGGTTATGTTAAGCACTTAGAAGTTATTTTTATGTGTTGGTAAGTATTTAATTAGAGATTTAAAATGAAATTTTTTCCTCCAACTTGTGCATACCCTCATCTAGTAGATTATTTTGAGTCGACATGTTGTTAAAAAACAAATTTATTCCACACCTTGAGTTTAGAATTGATGTGATTGAGTTTTTTTAACTCGAATTAACATTTTCAAGACCAAAACCAATTCCATATTCCATTCCTTGATATTTTCATGGAGATTTGGGTGATGCATCCACATTATCTCAAATATAAAAGGATGATTTTTTGGTTTGGATATCTTTCCCCCTTAAAAAATGATTGGGTTGTGATCTAGCCCAATCCTAGGAAAAGATGATAAGGAAATAAAGAAATGAAGATCCAAATTTAGACACAAAAAATTTATCAAGCCTTACATGGATTAGGCCTTCCCATGACCTTATATTTATTCATGTGAATGGATTACCTTTGAGGTCCACATCCATGAGGCTAGATTTGGAAATAAATAATAAATATCTATCATGCTCTCTATAAAATATTTAATGACTCCTTTATTTTTCATCAGAGTTAAGGGGGAGTTAAAATCTCTAACCAAAATCCATTTATATATTACATATAAATCCTTGAAGGCAAGAAAATATTCCCAAAAACATTTCCTACCCAATCTATAATTGGGGGAATAAATGTTTAAAAGTATCCACTCTTTATTGCTTAATTTATCCTTGAATAGGATGGATATGTGATTAATATATTAGATAAATAATTATCTATCTAAAAATTAGGCACTTTTAATGACCAATAAACCACTCAAATCCCCATAGTAACTGATGTTGAAGAAATTTTCCTTGAACCATAATTTGTCACTATAGATTGTGATAGAATATTTAAACATTTATGTTCGTTAGAGTATTAGAATGAGAGAATTATGCTTTTTCCTAAAGTTTATAACTAGTATATTCTTATTAGGGTTGTTAAATCCCCTAACATTCCATGATATGAGTTTCTTTTTTTGATTTTAGTGAAGTAACCCTTAAGGGTTTTTTGATTTCCTTTCACTACCTCATTAGTTTTTTCTCTTTTTAAGGTTGAGAGGTTTGACACCCTTCTTGAAGATTTAGGTGCTTCTTATTAGCCAAAATTGGTATCCATTGGTGATTATCATTGAAAATTTTGATCATCATGATATTAAATTTGTTGATAGTCATCATAAGGGTCTTGTGTCAATCATGGTTGGTCACAAGGTGACATGTTTGTGTTGTTATTAGTAGTTTGCATAGTCTCTCAATATATTATAGTTAGAACCAAGATCAAGGCATCTAGTCTTTCCATCAAATTCAGTAAACATAACTAGTTCTAATGTGTTTATCATAGATTAAGTTAATTTTGACAAAGTTAAGGTTTGAGTGTGAATTCAAGGTCAAAATTGAATCACGGTCAAGAAGAAGAATGGTGACCCTATAGGAAGAAATAATTTCCAAACTAAGCAAGTGGACCAAGGAGACAAAATAGTAAGTTAACAAAATTGAAATTTTAAACATTTTGGAGAATTTAAGGTATGTTTGGAAAGTTTAAGGTTTTATTAATTATGTATTGTATTGATTATTATAATGTCATAATATGAATTTTTGAGAAATGATCAAAAGTGAAGGCCTACATCATTGAATATTGGTATTTCATGTCATTTAAAATTTTTAGAATGTCATGAGATGTGTAATTGGCTATACATATTGTTCAAAATGGCATAATACTACTTTTCTAATATTGAAATATCTTTATAACTTCCCAACCAACATTTTAAACATCTAAATAAGAGATAATGAATGGGTTGTATGTAAATAAAGTTTAGAAATGATTTGAAACATTTCTATAACTATGTACAAGTTATGGAAATCTTTTTAATTACCTGGTTCATCATCCTTAATAGTTTAAAAAGATGTAATAAGTAGCTTCTTGAAGAAAATATGCCTATGAAGATCTATTTACAAATTTTTATTCTAAGCATCAACTTAAAATCATCTCAAAGGATCCTAACAAAACCATTAGACCAAAATCCATGAAAATGAAGGAGTTTTAGATCCAAAAAGGCAAAAATCTATACCATTTCTCCATTGGGTTCAAAGGTCTGCTTGGGAAGTAGAGAAAGATCACAGGTTTGAGGACAGTTCATGATAGAGAGAAAGTTGGTTTCAAATATATTAGAAAAATAAGGTAAACCTAATTAAATTCCATTTTATTTAATTTTTTATCTAATCAAGCTCCTTACTTTTATGAATAATCATTAAGGAGTTAAGGTGTAAAATAACGACTTAAAATATTAGTAGCTCTAGTTTGCATAGTTTTAGAACATTTGGGAGGTTATTGTTTAAAATGGATGTTTATGTGAGGTATTTTAGGACCTTATAATTTATCTCACACCATTTTATGGCATCTATTGATCATGTTCCAACATCATAAGATAAAAATCTCCATTTGAGTAAGTTGCATGCCTCTTTGAGAAGCTAAAGGCATGGTTTTTACTTGTTTAAGTGTACTTAAGAGTTATTTGATGAAAATAAAACGTTAAAATAGATATTTTAGGGTATTATTACCTATTTCAACATAAATTTTATGCATGTAACCATGGTATAGATATGTTATACCAAGAAATATTGAGTTTTACATAGATTTTCAAGTTTAGGAAAGTTTCCTAAGAGGTGTTAAATTTTTTCAAAATAGATGTTAGAATAAAGTATTAGTAAATTTTATAACTTCAAAAATTTCAAATTACATCTCCTAAATAATCTCCAATAAAAAAATCATATGCATAAATGAAATAAATGTGCAGTCATAGGTTTACCAACATTGAGAATAACATGTTATTGATCAACTTAGTACTTTTGAGAGTTTTGGGTTTAAAATCGATGGTGAACATATAATACACATTTATACCATATTATCCCACCTTACATACTTATAAAAAATTAAATCTATCCTCCAAATGGATTTGTTTTACTAGTATCATAGGTAGTAATCAAGAGAGAGAAGTCACATGCCTACATATAAGTATGTTTTGATGATTGAGAACTAACCCACATGGAATAAAGTTTGATAAACATAAAAGGAGGTATGGTTACACTTTTAAAATACCAAATAAGGGTATAAAATTCTAAAATCATCTTGGATGAAGGTTGTAGAGTTGAAGGTAGGATTGTGACTAATGTCCAAATTTCTAATGCATTATTGAGTTTTTTATGAGGATGATAAACCTGAATTACACTCAAAAATCACTCATATATCTTGATATATCATGTAATATGGGAAATATTATATGAGGACCTAAAGACACTAATGATCATCTATAACTCTTTATACAGTCTTGACTAGTAAAATGGTGAAGAGCATGATGGAGACCATCTAATTCTATGAAATCCAACTTTATTTGTAAAAAAAAAAAGATGTAAAAACCAAATAATTTTGAGATATAATTTTTCATGGTATAGAGTGACTAATGGGTCTAAATGAACCAAAACATAGTCAAAAAGATGAAAGAGGAAAGTATAAGAAAAGTTAAGTATTTGAAGACATTTTAGATGTCTTGAAGAGGAATTTTACCTTGAAAACATGTCTTAAAGATGGATGATATAGTTAAAAGGTTTATAAGAGTTATAAACATGCGATAACTGATATAAATGAAGGTAAATGTAGACCTACATGTCTATAGACCTGTAGGTCCACATTTTTTATCAAAAAGATAAAAATTTGGTAAAGAGGGAAGTGTCTTAAGATTTTTAAATGAAATCCTTGCTTAATTTAGGTGTGAAGGTAGTAATATATCACTTGATACATTCATATATAGTAATATATATTTAAAAATCTTATCAAGTTTGACATATATTGAAAAGAGATTTAGGCCTTATAGACTCCTACATGTCTATCATAGGTAGATAAAAGAGGAGGGCATAATTTTTATGTTGAATGGAGTGTTGAGATGTTTTTGAAGGTAAGGAGTATTATTTATCTCTTTATATTTGCCAAGTATAGATAGAATTCCAAAAACTAGTTGTAGAAAACCCACTCTCAAGAATGCAACCAAGAAGCTTGATGAACTCTTACAAGCCTGTGTATAAAGCATGAATAAATATCCATGTTTTGGGTAAATTTGAGGAATGAATACTTATATGAGGTGAAGAGGATCTTAATAAATGATGATATTTTATTTCTATATGTAAAAATCTCAACAAAGACTACTAAGGTCATTTCCATAAGGCCATTTACAAATCCTAACACTGAGATAGTGCAGGTTGTAAAGGGTTAAGGAGTTGGGAAAATCATTTTCTCATCCCATGTGATGTTTTTTAAACATTATGTATGTTTTATCAATTCAAAATAATCACTTTCATGACCATATTATTCTAATTTAGCTCTCTTTAACTCACCTGCAGGCCTATCTAACCTAAGAAGCCTAACTTCATTATGTGTGAACTAACATGAGAAGCCTAACTTCATTATGTGTGAACTAACATGAGGAGTTACATAGATGAAAATGGGTTTTGTATATGTTAGTGAGTTATCTATACTCTAATATAGTTTAATAATTATGTAAATTAAGTATATATTCTTTATTAATAATATTTAATAAGATAAGACCCTAAATTCATGATAAAACCTTTATAAAGACCCGATGGACAAGATCACCTTTCTAAGTGCCCCAAATGGATTGGGATTAATTTGAAACTACTTAAATAATATTTTAGACTCTCTAAGGAATTTGATAGAGTAGGATATTGTCACATGTGAGTAGAGTGCATGGAAAACTTGCCTAGAAACTACGTTTGTGAGATTGCTTACAAGATTTTTATGTTAATAAACCCACATAATCATTTTCAAAGCAACCTTGATGTAAGACAAAAGTATTGTGGTCCTTAAAAAGCCATTTTATAAGTATTTACAATGATAATATAGGTTTAAAATCACTATGAAGCCTCAATGAGGAGAGTGTGATTATGCTTTCATTAAGAATGTGTAGTTATAGACCTATTTTAAGGCTTAAGGAACCTTAAAAGTATCTTAGTGAGCACCTAATATCATGATGGAGGATTCATACATTTGAGAAAATGTACAATAATAAAGATATTAAATTAGAAATAGGTTTTTTGGTAATCTCAAGGTGAAAGGTGCCATGGTAGTCTTACAAGTGTCCTTGGATTAAGTATGGAGTAAATCAAGATCCTCATTTGTTCATCAAACCCCTCATGATGATTTATCAGCTTACATTGTTAGGTTGGGAGAAAATAATAAACCATAAGGTTTTAAGATAAAGAATAACTCACCATAAATAGTTCATAACCCCTCATAAAAGAAGATGAATCAATTCAAGATGCACAATGAGTATTTTTTCCTCATTTCTTCACCAAATTTTAAAGATATGTGCCTTTTGAGTTGACACATGGATAAGAGGATCAAAAACTGATCTTAATTTGTCTTCCAATTATTGTATGAAATTGATCTTAAGATAAATTTATAGTCATGATGAAATAATTAGACCTCTCTTCTCTATCTGTTCCTTTTCTTATTAAATAAATAAATCTTTTAAAGGCATTCAATGTAACCTCTAAATGTGTATGGAAAATCACTACTATATTTGATACTTGTTATTGCCTTTAAAATAAAATTGAAATTGAGTTACATTTTATTAGCCTTTAATTTATTGAAATTGAGATGAATTGTTGATGAATTTTAATTATAATTGTGTTATTTCATTACATTTGACATTTTCATTCATTCCTCTATGTGAATTATTCATATTTTGACATGTTTTTTAAGTGTATCAAATGGTTTTTTGAGTTTAAGTGTTGAAAGGTCATTAATGTCTTCCTTTAGGAATCTTGATTAATAACCTTAGATATTTTAATAGCCATAACATTCATAGAGAAAAACTTGTGTGGGATGAGCTATCTTAAAGTTGTTAAATGAGATTGCAATATTTTTATTTCATAGTGTAAGCATTGGCATGTAGAGGTAACTACATTTGTTGCATCACTTCCATGTTAATTTTTTTATTTTAGTCTTCTTATATCCCTTTTCTTTGGAATTTCAGTATGTTAGTTGTAGTTTTGAGTGAAGCATCGAGGGAGCAAACCCAATCTAGAGATTCACTTCACCAATCAAGCCACCCACAACTTGTAAGTGATTCAATGCTATAATCTAGTTAATAAGGATTTAATATCCTTCTTAGTGGTGTAAATTAGGTAGATAACACTTCCCTCACATCATTTTTGTTCCTACCTTTTTTAACTTTAAATAGAATATAGTGATCTTCTTTTATTTGTGATTCTTGATTAGGATTGGATGATTTAGATCATTGGAATATTTATTTATTTATTTACTTTATAATATATCCTTAGGGATTTGGGATAAAAGTTTCACCTTGAGCAAGGTTTGACAAGGGAGTCAGTTATTATCTCAACCATCATAAGGGGACTTTAGAGGGTATGACTGCTAAAATCACTTGGGTATTTGTCTTATCCATTGGGGATGGGACTTCCAAGGTTACCTTTGTCCATTTACAAACATTACTACGGGATTATAACTATCTCCTTGCTAATATAAGGTGATTTAACTATTTTGGGAATATGGGAATACTATTCCTAATTTAGTTAATGTTTTGATTTGACTAAATCAGTAGATAATATTGCAATAAATGGAGTTCTAATTTATATAATTTATTTTACCTTCATATATTTATAATAATAATAATAAAATAAGATAAATATAACTTAACTTAAACTATGTTGATATGACTGAGATAGAGGCTGATATTAATTATGCAAGATTGGGATAGTATCGTAAGCCAAGTTTTATATTTTCATTCAATGAAAGGATAAGAACACTAAAAATAGGACACTTTAAGGTCTGATTCTATATTCCAAGTCCCACCTATATTATCTAAATTGATCACAAAGATTTGAGTTTTTTGGATTTTGTCTGATATCCCTGTATTAGTCTGCCTATGAAATTTCAAGTCTTGATTGTTGATGAAGCTCCTTGTAGATCTAATTTAATCTCTAACCCTAGATATTCTTTGTACTAGAACTTAGATGAAAACTTTGAGAAAGAGAGGGGGTTAGTGTGTGTAATATTCACTAAATGTGTTTCCACACCCCTTGTGTGGGCACACTACCTATATACCAATACTTAGAAGAGAGATCAAGCCATATGTAATTATCCCACTTCATGTGCTTTGTGCAATAATCTTATGAGGATGCAAAAATACTAAATTAGGTGTGCTTAAGGTGACTAGGGACTAGTGTGAGGATTTGGATATGCTTTTAGTTATATTAGATGGTTGTATGTAGGGAATAGGGATTTTTTCCTCAATGGTTTTACTTGTAATCTTGCTTAATTTTGTAATATTTGCCAAACCCATCTAAATTAACTTTGAATGGGATTTTATATAGATCTATTGGCCATGGGTTAGATGCATTTACACTAAGTTGACACAATGAAGAAGAGGAATCAGGGAAAAATGGTCACTTAGGCTCAAAATGTGACTGAATAGGAGCACTAGAAATGGGACACCCTAGGTTCTAGTGCTATAATACAACTTAGGTGCTATTGTTCTATAGGTATGAGACTTGGGGGGATGGAATATGTATAGAAAATAGAGCTTTCCTGAGTTGGAATTGGGTCTCAAAATTCTATAGATGACTAAGAATCAACAAAAAGGTTCCTATAAGGGTTAAGAGAGCATGTAAGAGGGACTTGTGGGTTGGGTGTCACAATCCACACTCAAGCTAAAAATTTTGACATTTTATATGACTACATTTCCCCCCCTTTTATTTTAGTGATGCAACAAAGTGAAATACTAGGATAAAGGAAAAGTAGAAAGAATACCTAAATTTACTTATAAGGACTAATCCCAGGAATTTGTGTGATGCTAGGTGTGAGTAGAGAGAGCAGGTCTTAAATTGTAAATTTGCAAAATAAAAATAGGAGTAGATCAGTTCTTACTAGATACGCTATATCTAAAATAAGAACATACAAAATTTAGGTAAGAGAGAAGAAGTGAAAGGAATGAATACACCTCATCAAGTATGTGGACCGATATAAAACCTATTGTGATGTTGAGTGATGTTAGATGTGTGCTAGGTATGTGTTGTACTAAGAGTAATATCATAAATAGAGCTAAGTGCTCAATTCCATAAGAGTGGCTCAATAATTCAAAGGCTATCCATTTATCTCTATCATCATCTGCTAAGTGAATCTAGGTGATCATATATGTGATAATCGATGTTTGTATTATATGCCCAATCCCTCTAAGTAGGTGGCTCAAGAATACAAAGGCTAGCTACTCCTTTGGCTCCATCATTTCCCTATAAAATGAAATTATAAATTGTTATTGGTATGATTGTGTGTCGTATGAGATGGATCCTAAATCCCATGAATGATCTATACTATGATAATGTGGCATGGATAGTTAAATGTGTACTAGAAACTAGGCCAATTTTGGCCAACTCTATGAGGAGATTATGCTTGTATTAAATCCACTCTAAAAATGGAAACTAGGCTTATGTAAAAGCCACTTGAGAATGTGGAGGTTAGGCTTGTATGAAATCCACTCCAAAACTATTCCAACCACATTCAGATGGAGTAAGGAACACAAATACTAACAATTCTTGGGTAATATACCAAACTAAAAAGAAAAGAAGTCAAATGTGCCATGCACATTGCCCCTAATCACTAGTGTTTATAACATGGATTTTGATCTAAAAGTTATACCAACTACACAATATAAAACTATAAGTGAGAGTCATTATGATATGCATTATTCCCCTTATATCTAGAATATTTGGAAATTTGTACTAATACTACTAAATTTGAATTGGTCTATATGTGCAAAACTTTAGTTGAACTTACCTTTTTGCCTATTTCTATAAAATTTGGGTTTCTTATTATTTGGATAGGAGTAATGGAAATAGGGAACCCTACTATTTGACATTACTTTCCATGTTTTACACTATTATCTTTTGCTAAAACTAATTAATATTTTGTAATCATCATTATTTTTTGGTCTATTCTACCTAGTTTTCCCTCTGATTGTTATTTTGAGTGTTTTAAAATCTAATGTTTTGATTGGTAGGAGCTCTAATCTCTATGATGAAAACCCCTATTTGTTTCCCCCTCTTATTAGGGTAGGAATGAAGACCCTATTATTACTTCACTTATAAGAAAGAGCCTTGTAAGTGTGTTATGATATGAAATGCATGATATATAAATGATAATCAAAATGATGTCTCAAGATATAACATGGTTTATATTAGATATTGCTAAATCAATAGGGGTATGCCTTAGATAGATATAAAAATGCAATAGCATGTGCAATGTGCTAAATTTAACTTATAAATGTTATTTTTTAGGTGCTAGTTATTACTTGTCAAGGAGGGATGGATCATGATTTACATCATGGCATCTAAGAAAGAAATATAATGCATGACGTGGATCATGGAAATGCAAATAATGAGAATTAATAAGCAAACAAGCACATAAGGTAAGAATTAAGAAGTATACAAAAGTGGAAAAGGATATAAAAAAAATAAGGGACATGGGCACATGTCACTCAAACTAAAAATCAAGCATACAAGGCATGTCCAAATGCCACATACACATACAATTGAAAAAAATCAAGGTTGGAATGAGGGGCATAATCACATAGAAGAGTACAAGTAAAGGACATTATAAAATGTCATAAGGCACACATAATAATAGAAACAAAATTCATTGGAAAATTTCTTAAATCACATACAAGAGAAAAAATAGGAACTAAGAAATGTAATCACATCTAGCTATGTACAGAAAGAAAGGAAGGCATGTAAAATATTGGAAATACAATTACATCTAACTAATCAAAGAAAGGAGTGAAAGTATGCAAGACATATAGTATAATACTAGGTATATGCTAATAAATACATGAGTGCTATATATTATTGAGTGTTGATAGAGTAATCTATGTATTCTAGTAATTAATGTACATCAACAAAATAATTAGAGTGTGTGGTATAGGAATAACATAACCTGGATGGTGTAATCATGTAGAATATTCCCCCAAGAGGTAGATATATCAATGTATGTCTTTAATGTATAAAGTAGGATGCCCCCTAAATGGGTAGAGTGAAATAATCAAGGACCTGGAAGTTACTACACACACTCAAATAAGATCAAGTGAAGCATGGTAATGTAGATAAATTGACAAATAATAACATATAATAATAAAATGTAAGTCTATCATAATAGTAGAAATGTAAATCATGGATAATGCATCCAATTGAAATGTTTTTATGTTTTTGAATTATTTGAAATGTTATACAGTATTTGGTATTTTTACATATTTGAATGTTTTTTTTTTGTATTTTTGATATGAGTTATGTATAATCAATCATGAGAGAGCTATTTATAATAAATTGAAAATAAGCTATATAAAATCAAAACTGATAATAAATGATACTAATAAATGAGTCTCATGGAAGAATCCCTATCATGGTGTCTTATATCAAGGATAGTGATCATGTGTGATCATGAAACATGACAAAAGGGTTGAGATTATGGCTATGAAAGTAATGTATGCTATAAATGCTCTAAAATATATATAGTGGAAACTAACTATGGGGTCCACTTATAACTCTAAGAATTTGATACAACTTTAGGGATCAATCTGGTAGTAGGAGAAGCTCTTTGATCATGTACTCTATGTGTAGAGGCTTGACACTTCATTGATATTGCCTTAGGTGTGAACACTATACTTGGAAGTTCTCTAGAATTTTGAAGATATGGTTACTCTAAAAGAGACCTTTGTGTAAATTTATGAAAAATCTATTATGGTGATGGAGGCCTCAACTATGTAAAAATTTAAACTAGAGGAAGAATTGAAAATAGTGAGAAACTAAAATTAGTGGTGGAACTAAAACTAATGACTGAAAAATAGTAGATGGCTCTAAAGTGGGGAGTGGTAACTCATATATAACTCTTCCAACTATAAAAACCTAATTAGCATGAATGAATTTCATGCATCTATGAAATATAGAAGGTTCTGATCAAATTTGTTAAATCCATGGTCGATCAAGTAACATATTGAAAAATCATATACTAGGAACAATAGTAAATGGTGTGGCCACATGTTTTGGACCAAATTGTAGAAGTATAATCTCACCAAATAAACTATGTATATTCCCACTAAATACATTGATAATTATGTCCATCGAGGTAATATCCTACTCTGAATATCCTTAATTCTATATTAATGTCATAGTGTAAATGTTCACACTAGATCTATTATCTACGAGAACACTGTGAATATGATGATTATGAATGTAAGATCTAATAAAGAGTGCATGATAATCTAAATAATCCTCAACTATCTCTTTCTCTAAGAAGGAGATGGAAGGTCTAGCTATAACTCTAGAATTGTATACACCAATCATGTTGCTTAAAGGGTGTAACTCAATTAAAGGTGTTTCTTATGTAACTGGTTGAGGATGTGCATGATATGCATGGTGAACACCTGATGTATCCCTTATCTATTATTTATAATTTTGTGGGAAAGGATTTAATGATATTTTCAAAGATTTATCTTATATTTTCTTTGCTTTAGGAGGCTAAACTAGAGTTCCAATATCAATAACATTTCCATCTATCAAGTCCTATATCTTTTGTTTCAAACTGTTGTATCTATTTATTGTGTGTCTTGGTGCCCTATGAAAATCATGAAATGAATTATGATCATATCTACATGGAAGATTATTTTTTAATTCAACTTTATGAATAAGAGGGAGAGATATGATATTACATTCTAAAAGTTGTTGTAAAACTTTGGCTGGAGAAACTGGTAGATTGGAAAAAGTTCACCAAAGAGGCATAGATAAAATCACTCACTGAGGGGGCTCTAAATCTGTATTAGCTATTGGTTGATTTTGAATCTTTATATAATTGAATTTTACTTCATATGGGACTTTATTGTTACTCTTGTTTGATTTTTTTCCTATACTTATGTACTTTAGTTTACCCATTGAAATTAATTTGAATTCTCTTTCCTTTAGTGTATGACATAACTCAGTGAAGGAAGATAATATTTTCAACATTATTTATTCATGTAAAGCTAGTATAAGACTTTGTTTAAATATATCTTATAACTCTTGATCAACCATGGGGTTAGTCATCTTAGCCAAGATAGTCTTATATCAAAGAACATAATCTATGAGATACTCATTTGACCTTTGTTTCTATTGTGAAACTTGGGCATAGGAAACCATATCACCAATGTTAATACTAAAATTAGCTAGGAACATGTTGCATAAAGGATTGAATGTATTAACTGACTAGCTTGGTAGACTATAGAACTAATGTAAAGCATACTCCTTTACACTCCATGGAAATAGCTTGGTAAGTAGCTAGTCATTTGGAACATAGTCCAAGGATGTTATGTGAAAATATCTCAAATGTATCTCTATATCACCCTTACCATCATATAGAGTGATCTTGAATTGAACAAAACCTGGTGGCAAAGGTGTAGAAGTAATATGACATGCTAATGGTGTATGAAATAGAGGAAAAGAATCCAAGGCCTATGTAGGTATAGAAGCACCTTGCTCAAGATGTAGCACCTTGGATTGAAGATATTTTATCTCTTGAAAAATGGCTACCACATCAGGAGACAAAGATGTACTAGTTGTAGCTAGTGGTGGTATAGAGGTTGGTTGGGCTATTATAGGGGGTTGTTGAGACCTATTTACCCCTGTCATGTCATTTGAAACTAGTTACTCTATGTTTTGAGAATATTAACCATTGTTCACTTTTTTTAATTCTTCTTGTAGTATTTTAAGCATGTCATCTTGCATATTAGGATGTTTATTTAAAAGGTCTTGAAGCTACCTCTTATTAGTTTTGTCAAAACTGGTATATTGGGCCATTGTTAATGTAGGAAAACAAATATAATATGGATTGATTTTTTTCAATACTTTTTAATAATCAAAGAGATAAGGAAGAGAAGTACTAAATATAGAAAATGTAAAATACTAAAAATAACAAACTAGAAAATGCAAAAAAATGATAAGAAGATTACATACATGTAAGGTGATACCTCAAAAGTAATGGGACCTAGTATATTCAACTGGGGTTTTGAAAAATGCTATTTTTAAAATTAATAAGGAATTTTAAAATTTAATATGAATTTATGATTTAAATATGGAGGTAAAAAATTAGAAAAATATTGGAAAATTTTTTATTTAAAGGGACCTAGTATATGCAACTAGGGTTTGGAAGAAAAATATTTTTAAAAATTATTATGGAATTTTAAAGATTGAAGTGAATTTATTATTTAAATATGTAGGTAAAAAATTAGAAAAATATTAGAAAAATTATGATTTAAGGGGACCTAGTATGTGCCACTAGGGTTTTGAAGAAAAATAATTTTTTAAAACTACTATGGAATTTTAAAAATTAAACTAATTTTTTTATTTAAATAGGCAAGTAAAAAAGTAGAAAAATATTTTAAAATTAGAAATGAATTTACCCTAGGGTTTCTAGTGTTTTTATGTGTAAATAAAGTAAGTCGATTTCACCAAATGATTTAACTATTTTGGGAATATTGGAGTACTGTTCCTAATTTAATAAAATTTTGAGTTGACTATATTAGTAAATAATATTGCAATAAATAGAGTAGTAATTTATATAATCTATTTGATCTTCATAGCTTTCTAAAAATAGTAATAAAATAGGAAAAATATAGCTTAGCTTAAATTGTGCTGATACAACTAAGACAAAGGTTGATATTGGATATGCAGGATTGGGATAGTGTCATGAACTAGGATATAAATTTTGTTCAGTGAAAGGACATGATTGATAAAAATAGGACACTTTAGTGTTTGACACTATAATCCATGTCTTGTTGTTGTTAATAAAACTAGTCATAGAGATCTAATTTTTTTGGGTTTTATCTACTATCCCTATATTAGTCTACCTATGAAATTTCAAGTCTTAACTATCGATGAACCTACTTATAGATCTAATTTAGTATCCAACCCTAGATCTTCCTTTCACTAGAACTTGAATGAAAACTTTTAGAAAGAGGGGGGGTTAGTGTGTGTAAGATACACTAAACATGTATCCACACCCCTTATGTGGGCATACTACCTACATACCAATACTTCAAAGAGGGATTAAGCCATATGTAGTTTTCCCACTTTATGTGTGTTGTGAAATAGTGTTATGAGGATTCAAAAATGCTAAACTAGATATGCTTGAGGTTGTTAGGGATTAGTGTGAGGATTTGGATATTCTTGTAGATGTATTAGATGGTTGTATATAGAGAATAGGGAAATTTGCCTCAATGGTCTTGCTTATATTCTTGCTTGATTTTGTAATATTTTTTAACCCCTTATAAATGAAATTTAAATGGGAGTTTATATAGATATATTGGTCATAGGTTAGATGCATTTGTGCTAGAATAACATAATGAAGAAGATAAATCAAGATAAAATGGTCACTTGGGCTCAAAATATGATTGGATAGGAGTGCATTAAATGAGACACCCTAAAGTCTAACACTATAGTCTAACGTGGGAGTTATTGTTCTACAAGTACAAGACATAGGGAATAGAATAAGCATGGAAAATAGAGCCTGGTTAAGCTAGAATCAGGTCTCAAAACTCTATGGATGACTAAGAATAAGTAAAAAGGTGCCTAGAAGGGTTAAGAGAGCATGCAACAGGGACCTATGGTTTGGGTGTCACAAGCCACACTCAAGCTACCAATTTTGACATTTTATATGATTAAAAAAGGCTTGTAAACCTTATTTAGAGGGGGGACCTTCCTTGTGTAGCTCATTTTAGAAACAAAGAATATTAAATTATTCAACCTCGAGGGCATTGGTAAGAGGCAGAGCCCTTTCAAGTATGAGATAGGTTTAGGAATACACTACTTTGGATGTTAGTTTCCTTCAATTACCTCTTAGGATGGAGCCTTCTTAGAACTTTTCCCCAATAGCCTTTATGGATAGAGTGACCATAATTGTTTGACTAATGCAAGGTTTCTTAGTCTAGACTAGCTTTGGAGTTTGGGTGGGATGAGAGATTGAGGGTCAATCCTTAACTAAATGACTTAAAATATTATATTCATTACATAAATAAGTAGCATCAATGTATTCAATAGTTTAGGACCACTCACCATATTTAGATTTTATTTTGATCGAGTGTAGGAGAGGATTTCCCATTGGGATGAACACATTGAATCTAGTCACTATCATTCATATCCTAGATCTCATTATAGGTTAAATAGATATTTGTTGTCCTGGTGATTTGGCAATGCCCATTATCAATTATAGATCTTAGAATTCTAGAGTTAGCTCAAGGAGTTACACCCACATAGGAATGTCCTCCATAGTTGAGTTGCTAAGCTTACTTCCATCTTTCCATCTTCTGGTGATCATGCTTAACTTTCCCATAAACCATGTTTATTTAGTTAAAACTATGAATCAATCCCATTAGTGGGTGAATTCAACCATGAAGAATTTTTTAGCTAGGGTAATAACCTTGAGTTGTCCCTTGGGTTTTCACCTTTAGTTCACCCATTTTTTCAATGAATATATATCTAGTTAAAACCCATTAACTCAAGCAAGAACCAATTTGGTAAGCTGGGTTTTATCCTTTTAAAAATTCATTTATGTGACCTTCTTACACATCTCCTTATTTTCCATGATAGGATCGATGAATAAATTAGGATGGTCTTAGTCCATGGGTCTTTTACCCAACATGCGGTCTACCCAAGATAGATTTGGGGCACATATAGATTATCTATCCCATGGGACCCCCTTACAAGATTTATATGTAAGGCTCATGATTTTCAAATCCATTTTTTCTTTATAAGCATCCACAAGTGGGACATTTGTGTTCCCTACATTGAGCACCTAGTTTTCACTCTCATTTCCTAATTAAAAAATTTGAAATTTCTTCCCTTCCATTTCTCCTTCCTTTCCTTCCACTCCTTTCGAAACCATTATTATCAATAGGTGTTGAAATATTAGTACCCCATTATATGTTATTATTTTATATTGAATTTAATAATTGCATGAACACTATTATTAAGAATTTAATTTATTATAAACTATTTTTTTTATATATAATTAAAATTTATTAATTTTTTTAGTAGTCTTATGTGAACTATTACTATAATTTAATATTGTAAGGATTAAAAATGAATTTAAAAGTTTTGTACATTATTTTTACTAATTTATATATTAACCTTTCATGTCAATATTAAATATAGATTATTATAGTTAAAAATAAATAAAATACACTCAATATTCTAATGGAATATTCTATTCTAAAATTAAATATAATTTTTTTTACATTTTTTAATTTGAATTACTATACCTTCAATAGTTCACTTCTTGATTTTTTTATATCTAAATTTTATATTCAAAATTAATCCAATGTGTGAATGTTCATAGAGTGGGTGACCTCTAAATCTAAATGTGAACCATTGTAGGTATAGGGAAAACAAGTGTCATTTGTCCTATTTATGTTATGCCTGAAATTGATTAAATGTATTGTTAAAATTGTTTTTTGTTATAAATATTATATAAGATATATATTCTAAATGAATATATATTGAGAAATATCTTAGAGTGGGTATCAACCCACTTTAAATGAGACCCATTGCAGGCATATTGAAAAAAATTATTACTCGTCACATTTTCATTATATATAAAATAGCTTACATGTGTTTAATTTAGTTGGTGTTAGATATATGACATATGATTTATATTTTAATTGAATCTATATTATTTAATATATTAGAGTGGGAAACCACCCACTTTAAATGTAAACCATTATTGAAATAGTGCAAATAAGTGTCCGTCTACCAATTTGTACTATGCCTACAATACTTCAGTTACATTATCATTAGATGTAAGTTTTGTATTTGAAATGAATATAGCCTATGGATTTTATTATATTCGGTAACAAAAAAGTGTCAATCAACTTTTTCTAAATATGCCTACAATAGTTCACTTACTGAATTACATTGATGTTAGATATAGGTTTCATATTAAAAATGAATACAATGTGAGAATGTTATTATAGAGGTCAACCACCCACACTAAATGTGAGTCATTGTGGGTTTGGTGAAAACAAGTGTTATTATCCTATTTTTTCTAAGCTTTAAATGGATTACATGTATTTTTGCATTTATTCATTGGTATACCTAAGACTTAAGCTTTATGTTTTAAATTAATCCACCCTAAAAAATATCTTAGAGTGGGTAGCAACACATAATTTTTAGATATAGGTTTCATATTAAAATTTAATCCAACCTTCAAATATTCTTATATTTAGTAGTCTCCCACTCTAAATGTGAACCATTGTAGGTATAGTGCAAACATTTCTCACTTGTTTCATTTGTCCTAAATATGAAAAGGATTACATGCATTGTTGAATTTATTCATTGTTATATATCATACCTAATATTTATATTTGAAATAAATCCAACCTAAAAAATATATCAAAATGGGTGGCTACCCATGTAAGTTTTAAAAATTTCATGCATAGTGAAAACAATCTTACTTATCCTATTTGTACCATAACTAAAATGGCTTACATGGATTTTTTAATTAATTTTTTTTTATCTAGGTTTCATATTAAAAATTAATCCAACCTAATAATGTTTTTAGAGTGCATATCCATCCACTGTAAATGTGAACCTTTTCAAGTATAGTGTAGACAGGTGTCACTTATATGTATTGTTGAATTTATTTACTATTAGCTACAATACCTAGGCTTTTTATTCAAAATGAATCCATCCTAATAAAATGTTAGAGTGGGTGGATGCCATTTATAAATTATAACTATTAAAGGCATAATGAAAATAATTTTACTCATCCATACCTAGTTTTAACATTTTTTAAAATGTCTCACTCATCCTATTTGCACAATATCTCAAATAACTTTGATGTATTTTTTAATTCTTTTATTATTAGATCTATGTTTTATATTAAAAATGAATCCAACCCAATAATGTTCATAGAGTGGTTAGCCATAAATTATAAATGTGAAACATTATAGTTATAGTGAAAACAAGTGTAACTTACATGTGTTGTTGAATTTATTTATTGTATAACTAAAGCATAATATTTATATTCTAAATGCATCTATATTAAAAAAATTATTATATTGGGATTTCTCCCAATTTAAATTAGAAACATTATAAGCATAGTAAAAACAAGATTACTTGTCCTAATTTCAATCTGATTGAAACAAATTACATATATTGATGAGTTTATTTTTTGTTAAACATAAAACCTAATAGTTGTATTAAAAAATGATCCATCATGATAAATATATTAGAGTGGGTGGCCAACCACTCTAAATGTAAATAATTACAAGCACATTGCAAACAAGTGTCAATCAACCTATTTTAATTATACTTGCATAGTGGAAAATTCATGAATTTATTTGTTGTTAGACCTTTGTTCTGTATTTAAAAATGATCAAAACTATTAATGTTCTTAAAGTGGGTGGACACCCACTCAAAATTTGAACCATTACAAGTGTAGTGCAAATATTGGTTGCTTGTCTTATTTTTAATATGTTTGAAATGGTTTACATGTATTATTATTTTTTGTTAGACCTAAAATTTATATCCAAAATTAATCCATCATGATAAAACACTTAGAGTATTCAACCATTCATTATAAATGGAAAAATTATAGTTATGCAAAAAAAAGTGCCAAATGTCTTATTGATGAATATACATCCATCATCCAATATTATTAGTTGGTGGACCTAAATTTTTCACATCTATCATTAATAAATAATTTTTATAATTACATGTATTAATTTTTTATTTGTTGGTAGACCTAATTTAATTTTTATCTCTCTTTCAACTGGTTTTTTATTTTACTTAGGATAAAAGTGTTTGTTATCTATTTCATAATTGGTTTAATTTTCCATGATTAACTATTGATTTTATACTTATTTTTACTTTCCATAGTTCATTATTTATTTCATCATTATTTTTAGTTTTCATAGTTGATTATTGAAAAATATTTATGATGATAAGTTAATTTATTTATTATGATTTTACAATTACTTTTGTTGTATCTTTGGTATAAATTATTTGTTATATGTTTAATAATTAGTTTAATTTTATATGGTTCGCACCTAAGATATATTATATGATAAAATCATAATTTTTTTTTCTCTTTTACAATTATATATTGATGTCAATTTGGTGATCCTTGTTCACTACCTATTTTTCAATTAGTTTTATTTTATATAGCAATCATGCTCCAACATAAATTTAATAATATATCACAAGATTTTGAAAGTGATGTATCATCACATACATATATCAATATTGTGACACAATATATTGATTTCAATTTTTAAATTAATTTTTACTCTTTTTCTAATTAGGTAAAAAATATGTCTTGACAATTTTAAAAATAACATATCATTATTGGTCTGGGATATGTGGATATTAGTTTTCCTTATTATCCACTAATTTAAAGGTTATGATCCAATACTCATACTATTACACAACACTATAGACATAATTGAGATTCCACATACATTTAGATATATCAAAATACCCCATACTTATTTTTGAAGCTTAACCATAGGAATTGTTTTTTATCAACTATGATACACTGATGAGTAGTTAGTCCATAAATGTTATTACAAAATAACCTCAAATATGGGATATATAAATATATGTATGTTTTCCCCTTCATAGTTAGTTTTATGAAACATTGGGTGAATTTTATCCATGAATGGGATAAGTCTACATGCACTATCATAACTCATACAAACCATATGAAAACTAAACCAAGTTTTAAACCCATTTTCTATAAAAATATGAATATTTTATATAAATTATTATTATTTTATTTTAGATAAATTATAAACTTAATTATTTAATTGTATAAAATGATCGATCTGATTTAGCACACTTCCTATATTAATATTCCTTTAATAGGTGGTTCCATTAAATAGGAAAGAGGAGATGAAAAATAGTTTGTATAAATATGTTATCTAGATCTATACCAAAATGACATGTTTATTTAATTTAACACTAGGGACACATTATGACATTTTAATTATATTAAGTATGAAATGTATTTGAGATTTCTTTATTGTTGTATAAGTGGAATATATAAATAAATCTAAGCATTCATGATAAATTATTAAAATTATTTCCTAATTATTGTAATGGTTATAGTGCAATATTTTGTGTTTCTATCTTTGTTGTACTATTGGTTTAAACACACTTATTTAATAAATTTTTTTCATCTACATGGAAAGTTAAAAACATGAATGAATCATTTATTAAGGATCTTATAAAATTCTAAATGATGATCATGGGTTTTAGGAACTCTTAGATATTTATGACATATAATATGTTCACAACAAAAAAAATGGTTGAGGAAGAGGTGGACATAAAAATAGATTGGTCACATACAAAGACCTTGGATATTATGTGTCCAATAGGTAATGATTTTTTATTAGTGTGGTTTAAATTTAAAGGGGATTATGGTAGGTAAAACCCTAGTTTTATAAAGTGTTATAATAATAAATATGAAATAATTATACCCTATGATTTGTACAATAATTGAATTTTCTAATTATTCTATAAATAGAAAATGAATTACAAGAGATGTACATAATTGAAAACTAACTGAGATGGATGAATTATAGACTAAAAATTAGTACTAAGACTATGTACAGTGTCTTAAACTAGAAATAGGAGTAAAAAAACCTCTTAAATAGTAGTGAAATATTTTAGATAGTATTACACATCACTAGAGTCCTACGAGGTGAGATAGTGTCCTTTTGAAACTAGGGGTGGTAACCTTTTAGGTAGAGCTTCACCTGATCCTTAAATGATTTTTTCCTGAGTGGATGAATGATGGGTCATTATCTATTCCTTATTTTTGATTTATTTTCATGTGAAACCCTATGCCTCCATTTTTTTTAGGGTATTTGATGATTATAATTATAAAAGAGTGGTGTTATTAGGGTAGGATAGACATGACCTCAACACCCCATATGATAGCATTGCTGACATACCAATACCTCAAAAAGGGATCAAGCCTAATGTAGTTCTCCCAATCTAAATTTTGGTGTAATTGAGAGAGAATTTTAGTATGAGTGATAATTTGAGTGATTTAAGTTTTAATTGAGACTAAAAATCTTATAATCTGAGCTCTGAGTTGCACATGGGTGTACGCAAAAGTAGGGTAGAATAAGAATGAATGACCTTGATGTTTATAATTATTTATAAGTTTATTTGAGTATTTACATATGATTTCCATCTATTGGATAAGTGAATGATATATATATATATACATATATATATACACACATATATATAAATACATATATATATACATAAATATATATATATATATACATATATGTATATATATATGTAGATATATATATATGTTGGGAGATTAATCAATAAAAGGAAAATAATGTGGTCCCTAGTTAACTACCATAATGCACTAGTGTCCAAAGGGTCACTCTAATATCCAAGTGGCATAAGCTGGTGAACAATGGGCCTGAGTGCCTAGGAGGTAGCTTAATATTACTTTTGTTGTATATGGTAATAGGTTGGAATCATAAAAAAGATGATAAATGCTTAATATATTCCCTAATATAGTTATAGGGATAATCTAGGAAAAGGTGGTCTCAAGTGACACTCATTACACTTAAATGACTACATTTCCCCCCCTTTATTATAAATATGCAAGAAAGTGAAATGACTAGGATAAAAGAAAAGAAATGTATCTAGAATTACTTAAGAGGTAAAGTTGTGAATCTTAGTATGAGTCTTGAATCATTCTCAATTATATATATTATAAATGAAACATAAAGTAAATACTCCTTAATTAAGAAACATAAAAAGAAAAGAAAAAATAGAGTAAAGAGATGAGATAAAGAGGAAATGAAGGAATACACCTTGTTGGGTATGCGGACCAATGATAAAACCTATTGAAATCTTGTGTGTGAATATATATGGTGATAAAATGGTGAATAAATTAGATTGAAATGATTGATTGCTCAATCCTCATTTTTGGTGGCTCAAGAACTCAATCTAGCCTTGACTCCATCATTACCCACTCCCACTCAATGGATAATAATCTATGAATAAATTGGATTAAAATGATGGTTTTCCCAAACTTCCTATGTAGGTGGCTCAAGAACTTAAGTAGGTTATGACTTCATCTTCCCACCCATGTAGTAGATTCATCTTTATCTAAAAGTGTGTAATGTAACTAAATTTGTGTGATGTGATTGAAACAATGTAGGATGTCTTTCGGGCCACTTAGAAATTCTTAAATTAAAAACATCTTAGGGGTCACTCATGCACTCAAGTATGTATCTCAAGGTATATTTAATAATTGAAACCATCGTAGATGGAATAAGGCATCAATCTAGTGCAAAACTTGTGAAAATGGTGTTTTGAGTAACAACATGGATAATGACATTAGGATACCATTCCATCTGAGAGTATTGGTGTTAAAATAAATGTATGGCAATAATATTTTGCACATATGCCCTAAATATGATATTTGTGCATATGAAATATGGATTGAGTCATAATAATCTATGCTTGAGTATATGAAAATTAAGTTGGAGTGATCATTCCATGCATGATATCCCTAATCTGAGCAAACTTGTGTAGTTTTACTTATAACTAAGCATAATTTGAGCATATCTAATAATTTTTACTAAAATTCTACAAACCTAAACTATAATTATTTTACCTTTCTATCAATTCCATAAATTTATATTTATAGGGCTACTAGATATTAGTGAAGTCCCTTAGATAGTATCACATTGTGCTAGTGTCTTATGTGCCAAACTATTGACCAATTATGTTGTTTTTATGCCAAATTGAGACTGATTTGCATGTGATTATTTTTCACTATGGTTTCTTGAATTTAATCTCTATAATTTCTTTGCATGCTAAAAAATATATTATGAGTACATTAGGATGGCTTAATCACTATGATAATCCCCCATGAATTCCCACTCTTTTGAGGTGAGTTGTTGAACCTTTGTAATAACTATCCTTAAAATAAAATATATATATCTTATGTGTTAGTTTGAAAACATATGATGTCTATATGATAAATAAATATAATTTGTATAAATTTCATTATAATGTAAAAATAATATAAGCATAATTTGGTAATGTATAGTTTATGTTAGATATAGAATTCACAAGGTTATAAAGATATTTAAGACAATGTAAGCATGTATATAAACATCAAACATCAGTAAAATCTAAGTAACTACATAGGTAGATGGGGCATGATGTCCATCAAGGAAACTAAGGAAGAAGGGGAGATATATGAGGTCCTTCATGGAATCACAAACTAGATGTGGGTGTAACAATAAATATACAAGTGTCAGGGCCATGATCATACATGAAATCATACATACAAACACATGATGCATGAAAAGTAGGCCAAGGGCTATCACTAAGTCTAATAAAGAGAAAACATACAAGGACATGTTTAAAATTCCACATATTCATAGATAAAACAAGGTTGGATTAGATACACATGGAAGTACATGTTTAAATTTCTACATACACAATCAATAAGGTACACACAAGAACATGGGAACATGTCCAAAACATACACACCATGAAAGGAATTGTTTGAGATTCATATAAAAATGGCATATTCAAATTCCATCAAATATATTTATAATCAAAGATACAAAATCAAATATAAACTAGTAAATATATAAATTAAAGTATGCATTAACATGTGGTACAAATCTATATAAGAGAAAATATGTACATAAGCTGAGTCTATAGTAATAATAGCTAGAAAAAACAATTGTGTAATATAGGATGATCAATATTATGATATAAACAATGTGAAATATGTGATATACAATATATAAGGTCATAACTTGGAAAATTGTAAGGTGTGTAGTGTCATTCCCCCAAAGGGATAATCTATTAATGTTGAATTTGTGTATCTGTGTATGTGCCCCTAATGGGTAGCTAGTAAAAAATATGAATTTGTGTAGAGGACATGAATCTTATAATTATATGGAAACACTCAAAGATAAAAAGTGAATAATTTATTTATGATAACTAACTAACTATAATTTCACTTTGTTTTTCTTAATCACTTCAGACACAAAGTAAGAATCTCCTTTCCTTTCTATTTGCGCTTCTCTTTGCTCCAAAGTTTGTTCGCTCATAGGAAAAAGGAGTCTCATCCTATATTGCATGAGGGATTAATTATAATAATTTAAGGTCACTGTAAAAACAAGGCCATTGTTCTGAATCCTTATTTGGATAAAAATAAGGACTTACAGAGCAACAAGAACGAAATAGTAAAGGGGAAAGAAAAAGCTAAATCCAAACCCCCCAGCTTTAAAAATTAGATTGTTGACGAGGAAAAAGAGTGGGATAGCACTGAAAGTTTTGAGGAGATTATGGAGGAAGAGGGATGAACAGAAAGTAGGCAATCAAGCTCTAGTGAGGAAGATGAAGTTAAAGGTAAGAATGAGAAAGAGGGGGTTACTATAGAGGAAAAAACTAAAAACAATAACCATGATCTTGAGGAAAACTAGCAAGTGCTTGGGGAAACTAATAAAGATTTGGATGTTCTATTTGAGGACCCTGATTTGAAAATTGAGAAGGAAAATCTAGTTTAGGTTGCCAATCAAGTAATGGAAATGGGAGCTCAAGTTAAGGATGATTGTAACCATAACGAAAGCCCTATTGAAACTAAGGAACAAAAATGAATGGAAAGGGAGGATCATATGGAAGAAGATGAAAATAGTCCAAAAGAGAACAAAGAAGATTTGAGTGATATAAGGCAGAATGATGGGAGGCACCCCCCTATGAGCTTGGCCAATTACAAAGCAGATGTTATCCTTCAATTCGACTCATGGATGTACAAGGAGATAATGGGCCTCAAGAAGAAAATGGAAATAATGGAACGTAACCAAGAAGCACTTTGGAATAAAATAAATAACATGGAAAATTAGATGAGGGATATTCCTATCAAAATCAAAGACTATGAGAACAATCTAAGGGAACTCATTAGAGAAAGTAGAATGAAGATGGAGGAGGTAACCTCTAGCATTTGTGCAGCTATTGTAAATATTGGAAAATGAGCAAATGAGGAAATCAAATCCTTGGAGGGGCCTAGCAAGAGAACAAGATAGAGCTCAAGAAAGAAAGCAATGCAAGAGGGTGCTACATTGGTGGCTACAGCCATATAGGACACTGTTGTGAAAGGTAAGGAAGCAGTGAAGATGATTTTGGAACTAGAAGAATAGGTCCATTGAGTTGTAACTGTCATGGTTCTTTTGTTGGATGTAATATCTGGTTCCATTTTTTAGTTTTTGTTTTCTTATCACTATGGATTTTCCCGGTCTCTGTAAAACCTGGGTTTAGTCTTTTGATTTTCTAGAATGGTGGTTTTAGGTCCATGTAAAACTTGTTTTTGATACTTCTTTGAAGTAGGTTATAGGTTTCACCTATGGACGTATTTGTTATATCCTTATCCCTATGTTTCAGGGTTTCAGGGTCCCTTCAAAACCTATTTTTACCTTAATCTAAAACATATGTATTTCCTAGAAAATGGAAGGATTGTAAACATGAAAATGCATGCAATCTAAAATTTGTGTTTTTTGAGTAAATATTTGAATATTTTGTGTTTTTAGAAATGTTATTTTATTTTTGTGTTTTTTGAGTATAATATATGTATAAGTAACATGAATATTAAACTATAAACTACAAAAAATTAAGATAAACTATATATATAAGTATAAAGGAATATACTATTCAATGAGTCTCACAAGAGACTCATTATCAAGGTGTCATGTATCAGATAAGGGAAGAGTGACTACCCATGATGTGTGAAGAGGTATCTAAGATTTATGAATTATATGTACTTAGTAACATATAGCTATAAATATCTATTGAGTGGGGTTTTGAATAAATAGAGCTAATTAAATAGGTATGTTAACTATAGGTTTTTTGGGGACCCATCTAGTAGCATAAGATGTGACTAGTGTGGGTGATCTATGTTGTAACACCGATTTGGATTATAATGGGGTAAAGAGAGGCTATTTAGAATCCAAAACATGTATATGATATATGGGTATCTCTAATATATGTATTCATGGGAGAGTACATGTACATGGTAATGCAATATGAGTAGACCTCACCTACACTAGTGGCTCAACTAATATTAGAGGTGTGATAATAGAAGTTATGTGTAGAATGGTAACTAGTATTTGTTGTGTGACTAAATGTGGAATAGATAATGGGTACTCATATAGAAAGACCTGGATGGTAGACACTTGATTAACATGTATATACCTAAGTCATCTATGTATAATTGATGGGACAACCAAAAGTTATTATATATAAGCCTTCACAAAAACATGTCAAATGTGTTAGCACTAGGTAACACTAAGAGTTAAGGGGCCAAATTTAGAGGACAAACATGTAATGAAAGTACTATATCCTTGATTCACCTCTAAACATGGCCATTGAAACCATGAATAACTATATCTATCTAAGAAATATCTTATTATGAATAACCCAAGTCTTGTATAAGTGTGATAGTACACATGTTAATGTTTAAATCATTTTCAATCATGGCACTCTAAATATGATGGTGATCAATGTAAGCTTTTACAAAAAACTGACTCATCATCAATCATCTACTAATATATGAAGATTATGAGAGGTTTAACTAGCACTATAGTATGATATACATAAATGATATTATTCATAGGGTGTGTGTCCATCATATGATTATGGTAAGATGTTGGTGGTGGATAAGCTAATAAGTATAATTAAAACATAAAATTCATATTATATTTTAAGTCATATGCTTTGTAAATGTATCTAAAAATATTTTCAATGTTTTTGCTTCCATTGGTTGTGTTCTAGGTACCTATGTAGGAGTTACCGCATCTATGATATTAACATCTATCAAATCTTGTATCTTATGTCATAAACTAATGCATCTATTTTTATCATGTCCTAGTTCCCTATGATAGTTGTAAAATGCATTTGCATCATAAATATTTGAAATATTCCTATTACTATAAACCTATTTGATGGGAGGGAGAGATATGATGTTTCATTCCAAGAATTACTGGAGAACACATGTTAGATATTCAAGAAGATTTGTGAAAGGTGTCCTTGAAGGAGTTGATAAAATCATGTAAGGAGCTAGATCTAAAGCTCTAAATTAACCATTATATTTTGATCATTATTATTTTTAGTGGGCCTCACTTTATATGGGTGATTATTATAAATCTTATTAGTTGAATCTGATCTAGTTGTGTACTTTAATTTTCCCATGGAGAGAAGCTTGACTTCCTATTCTTTTAGTGTATGGCATAAATATATGAATGATGGAATTTTTTTAATAATATAGCTTCATGTAATACCATTAATAAATTCTATTTGAATATTTCCTAGAGTTGTGTATCTACCATGGGGATATTCATCTTTGCTAATATAGTTTTATATTGTAAGACATATTCATCTATTAGCTCATTGGATTTTTTCTTTTGTTGTGAAACTTGAGAATATGAAACCTTGTCACTAATATTAAATAAAAATTTGCTAAAACCATATCTATTAGTGGATTAAATGTTATGATAGATTGATTATTTATATCATAAAACCATTTTAATGCACAATCCTTTAAACTATGAGGGAATAACTTAGTCAAGAGCCAATCAATAGATAATTAATCTAAACATGCAACCTAAAAATCATGTAGATGATGATCCAAGTCACCCTTATGATCATACAATGTAATCTTTGGTGCCACAAATCTGGATGGAAAAGGAGTTGACACTATATGATGTGGTAAAAGTGTATGTATGAGTAAATGAGAGTCTAAAGTATAAGATGATCTAGTATCACCCTGATAAAGATGTGACACCTCAGACTGTATAGAATTGACCCACTATCAAAGGGATTATACATATGAAGAAGATGGATGTGTACTATCTGTAAGAGTTGGTGCCATTGGTAATGATTTTCTAGTTGTAGCTGGTTGTTTTAGAGTCTAATTTTCCCCATAGTAGGTGTAAAAATATTAATATCTATGGGGTTTGAGTTTTGGTCAAGTGATGTGTTCTTGATTCCCAATCTAGATTGTCAAATCAATGAATGATCATAAGGATTTTTCTAAAGTCTATCTCTAAAATTTTTTAAGACCTCATATTTATTAATTATTAAATTGTCATCATGAAAATGTGGGAGTGTGTCCTGAGTCCTATCTTTTGTATCATCAATATCTTGATTGCATTAATCATGTTATAATGTATTATCATTAAATTACACATAATTAGGATGTGAAAAATAAATAAGGGTGGCTGTAACTAGTACTTTATCCAATGTATAGGATCAAATTGAATGAATCTTGGTATGCTCAATAGGGTTACCACTAAGCCTAGTACTTCTAAAATGAAGAGATATAACTTTTTAAGATGGCATATAGTAAACAAAATGGAAAAAGGATACTATAAAAAAATATATGAAATCTAAAAATTATACCACAATAATTTTAAATATAAAAAATAAGGATACAAACCCTAAGAGCATTTAGGGTTATAATTTTTGCACAATTTGAATGAACTCAGGTTTACCAAATCATTTAGATTTTAAGGAGATTATGGTATGTAAAACCATAGTTTACTATAGTGATATAAAAATAAATTAGTTAATAAATTTGAAATAATTATATCCTTTAATTTTATAAAAATTGATTTTTAATATTATTCTATAAATATCAAATTAAATACAAGAGATGTACTTAGTTGAAAGCTCATTAAGATAGATGAACTATAGGATAAAAACTAGTATGGAGTCTATGTAGCGTGTTGTGAACAAGAAATTAGACTAAAAAACCATTTAGGATATTATCACATTCTATTACTATCCTCTAGGGTGTGGTAGGATCCTTTTGTAAGAAAGTGTAACAACCTTCTGAGAGGAGCTTTGCCTAGTCTTGATATCCATGTGCCTAGGTTGATGAATGTTGGCTCACTATTTATTCCCTATTTTTGAATAACTTTCATGTGAAACACTAAGCCTCCATGTCTGTTAGGGTAGTTTTTGAGTATAAGTAGAATAAAATGGTGTTATCAGGGTAGGTTGGATATGATGTTGATGTCATAACCCTATCAAAAAGTGCATTATAGTTGTTATTAACACATTGGTTTAATAGGTTTAGATTATATTCAATTGATATTCTAACTATTGTTATAGCTTATGATGGGTGCCATTATCATCCATTCATTTAACCAATCTATGTTGGTGTTATTTATTATTATGACTAGTGTCTAAGGTTGTTTACAATAAGGTATTTATTAGGTTATTCTAATAGTGTTGTTTAGGGTTTTTTTGGAGTTGATATATCTTAAGTTCCTACTTCTTAAATTATTAACTAAATGATTGAAAGAAACACACTTGCTCAAAAGTAAACACAATAAACTAAATGAAACACTTTAAATAAGCCACACAATGTAATTTTAAAGTAAATAGACTAAAATAAAATATGAAATCCACACTTAAGCTAAGTTCTATAATTAAGATTATTTAAATTAAATAAATGATAAATACTTATATAAATAATAAAGCACACACATATACTAATAATATTCTTGACCTGAAAGTTATGAATCCAATCACACAAAGTATTTATATTAATTTTATTTAAAAATAGATAATAAAAAAGTTATAATTACCAAAATTACACATATCTTGTCTCTTTGGGGAGTGGGAACTTGCTCACTCTCAAATTTAGGGTCAAAATAATTCAGTCCTTAGAAAATAATCTTAACTAATGCATAAAAATGAAAGAGTATTATTTGACACAAAATATTCTTGTATTCAAAATGATAATTATTATAATGTTTCACTCTCTTGTAGATTGAGTAGGGATGTAAATATTATTGGATATAAAAGAAACTAATTGTCTTAAGGGCTAGGTAACAACTTAACTAACTAAACAAGATGATATTTATAAATATTGGCTTATATGGAAAAAATATAGAGGAGCATTATGACAAAATCCACACATAGTTGGGGATATCCTCATGGGATTTGAAAATAATTATTATAACCTTTTATGGCTACCTATAATGTGTTCATATCATCTTATCCAAAGTTGCAACATATATCTACTAGCTTCTATAAATGAAAAGCTACACATAGATAGAAATCTATATATAGACATGGAAAAATAGAAAGTATCAGAAGGAGTCATGGATCATCATGGAATAGCTAAAGGAACTTATGGAATGATTTATAACATGTTGTGTATGATTCAGTAGTGTATTGTGGAAGTTCATATCATAACTATCAAAATTTGTAGCTTGATTGTCATAATTTGTAGTTATCTACCAAGGTCTCTAGAACACTTGTCAAAGTCCATAACTTCACTCAAATGATTAGTTCATGGTCCAGTAACTTTATTATCTTCATGAAATCATATCTAAATTATTATTTAGATGTTATGATATCTATACATATCAAAAATGGAGGATTAAACATGCAAATAATTAGAACGTTATGTAAAGAATGATAACTCAAAATCATAAAAGCTTAAATAGACAAAACCATTCATCTTCTACTTAAGACTAGTTACAATACATAAGAATACATTAAATTCTCAACTTAAATTTTATATTAATGGTTATGAGGGGTGATATATCATGGTTATAATTATTCATAGTGTGGACTCATCATTTCCATCACACCTCACCTTTTACAGGTCCCATAGTAAACTATCTTCTCATGTCTTCATGTGGATTATCTGCTCCAATCTAAGGCTGAGATCATAAATGGAGCATAAATATTTTAATATTTTCTCATGATGAGGATTGAATCCCATATCTCTATTAAAAAATTTAATCTAAAGAAAGATTGTTCCTCGGACTATGGCCCCGTGTTTTGCCATGGAAACATGGGAGAAAGCAATAGAGGAAGTGTGAATCGCATTCCAATCCACAATTCATATCCACCTTATTGAAGTACATTGGTAAAGATATGAGTGATGGACTAATATCTCATAAGGGTCCATTTTACATTAGTGGGAGAGAGAACTTCTCTCCTTGTCAAAGGGAGTGTTAATATATTCTAGAATTAGGGACTATTTCAGATAATTTGGACTCATCTATAGTCCAACTGAAATACTAATATCAGTAATACACCTACATTATTCAAAATTTAATAATTTTAAATTCTCTCCAATATAATAAATGTAGAATAGATGTAAACTATTACCACACTCTTCATGTGAAACTTATGAAAAACCCCAAAACTATTCATTTTCAAAGATTATCTCTCATCCAATTTACGTACATAAGTCCATATTATCTAAAATAGTCCTTCATTCACTATAGGTAGTTATAAATTTATCAAAGAAATGTTGAACAAAAAATTCAAATTTAATAATACCATCTTGTAAAGTGTGAAGATAGTGGTCATGGACTTGAAAACATGTTAGGAATATAGAACATAGATCAATATTAATGAAATAAATATGGAAATAAAATTCATAAAACACAACATATGAGAGACATAGATTTAGCATGGTTCACCCAAAATAGGATACATCCACACAAAAACATCTAGTTCTTCTCTTATTTAATCCAACAAATGAAGGGAAATAACGTGAAATATATCTAATACAATATCCTTTTCACTCACATAGTGTGCCATTTTAATTACAATGCCCTCATATCAAAGGAGGGTTACATATTATGGAAAAATGCACTGACATAATTTCTACTGTTAGATATGTGACCTAATATTTAACAGTCCACATATACTATGAAATTAAAATATTCTACCAAAAAAAATTCATAAAATTTTACCCCCTAGACCCCCATGGTGACTTTAGTTTGGTGGGGCATCCCCCCCCCCCCCCCCATAACCCCCTATTGGGAAGTGGGCACTATAATAAGATCAGGCTCCACCATCTAGTAATTTAACATTTGGAAACTGATTGCTACAAATCTACCTTGGATTTATTTTTTAACTTTGACCCTGGCATGTTTCTCATCTTCTTTGTTATCCTTGAATACATATTAAATTTTAAAAACTCTCCAAATTCTCCTTTGTGATTACCTTTGTTAGCATATTTATAATATTCTGGTTTATATGGATCTTTTCCATCTTTAGTTGACAATCCTCCAAAATTGAATGAATGAAATGATACTTAAGTTGTATATGTTTGGTTCTTGAATGGAATGCTAAGTTATTTGATAAATGAATCATACTCTGGCTATCATTATACACCATTAAATATTCCTACTTTTACCTCAACTTTTACATGAATTGTTGCATCCTTATCGTCTCCTTGTTTGATTTTTTAGATGTAACATATTTTTCATCTATAGTTGAGAAAGTAACTATCTTTTGCACTTTTTATATCCACCTAACTATTGTGTCACCAAAAATGAACACATAACTTGTGGTGCTCCTCCTACCATAACAATATCCAACCATGTCTACATCAACATATATTTATAAGGTAACATTTAAACCTTCATAACTTTTTATTAGGTGTCCCTCTCAAGTACCTAAGAATCTACTTGACTATATCCTAGTGCTCTTTTCTTGGATTATTCATAGACCTGCTAACAACTCCCACTACATGTGGAATGTATGCTATTGTGCACACCATAAGAACATTAAAATTCCAACTGCTAAAGTATAGGTCACTTTGGACATGTAATTAATTTTTTATTGTATTTTAGGAGACTATTCCTTATTCAATTTAAAATTTCCTCTCAAAGGTGTACTCATAGGTTTTGCATCTTGCATATTGAAGCTGAATAACACCTTCTTGAATTACTCTTCTTAAGATAATGTTAATTTTCTATTTTTCCTATCTCTTGCTATTGTCATACTAAGGATTTGCTTTGCAACACCCAAATCCCTCATTACAAATTAATTTTATAGGATTCAATTTTTGCTCATTAATATAATATATGTTATAACCTACAACAAGCATGTCATCTACATACAATAACAAGTTAATATATATTTCGTTATCTAATCTCATAAAATAAACACAGTAGTGAGAATGACATCAACTATAACCTTGCTCTATCATAAACATGTCAAATTTTAAATACCACTACCTTGTATCTTGATTTAGGCCATATAAATTATTCCTCAACCTGCACACCATTTTGTCCTTACTTTTGACTTTGTATCCATGTGGCTGCTCCAAATATATTTACTCTTCCAAATCACCATGAAGGAAGGAAATATTCACATGTATTTATTCAAGGTGTAAATCTTCTATTGATACCAAACTTAAAATAGTTCTTATGGAAGTCATTTTAAAAACTAGAGAAAATATTTCATCAAAATCTATACCTTTCTTTTGTGCAAACCCCTTTACAATAAGTCTAACCTTGTACCTCTATTTTCCTCCATCTTCTCCCTTTAACCTATAAACCCATTTATTATACAATGCTCTTTTGCCTACAAGAAATTGAACCAAATCCCATGTTTGGTTATGTACCAAGGAGTTCATTTTCTCTTTCATGCCTTACTCCCACTTCTTTTTGATTTCTAATTGCATTGCTTCTTCATATATTTTTGGTTCACCACCATCAATCAATAATAAATAATAAAGTGAAGGATAGTATCATTTAGGGAGTTTACTTACTCTGGTAGATCTTCTACCTACACTTTTAGGAGTTTGAGGTACTTTTTATTATTGTAGTTGTTGCACATTTTGATTTTATAGTATTTTTTTAATTTCATCTCTAGTTATTTCATCAAGTACTTCATATTCTATATTTGGATTTTCTTGTTTCATTCCATATAAATGATCTTTATACATGACCTTCTCATTAAAGATCACATCTCTACTCCTAGTGATTTTATTATTTCCAAAATCCCATAGATGATTAAAAATTCATTAACTCCATATCCAATAAAAGTATAGTTTGCTTCAAACTTGGTTTTATTATATTTATCAATATGGACAAATGTTTCACAACTAAAAGTCTTTAAAAATGAATAGTCTACCATTTTACTTGTCCATAATTCTTCTTAAATTCCACCATCCAAAATAATCATAGGCCTGTTATTTAATAAGTAAATAAAAATATCCACAACATCTACTAAAAATTGTAAGGGCAACCCTACATGCAATATCATGCTCCTTTCACGCTCCATGATTGTCATTTTCATCCTTTATGACATAAATTTTTTTGTGGTGTTCTTGGAACTATTTTCTCTCTATGAATCCCATGGGATTCATAGTAATTATCAAACTCCTTTCTATAGTATTCACCTCCATTATCTGATCTAACACACTTGAACATACTTCCTATCTCGTTCTCAACCAAAGCTTTCCATTTTCTTAAAAGTGTCAAAAACATCAATTTTTTTCATATGCAATAAAACCAAGTTTTTAGAGTTGAATTATCAATAAATGTAACATAATAAAAGGTGTCACAAAGTGATGATACATAAGTGGGACACCATACATTGATATGCACAAGTTTTAAATTTGAATCCTTCTTTGTCTTCCTAACTTTGAAAAATTTGACTCTCTTATATTTTCCATACAAATAGTACTCATAGAAATCTAAATATGCCTTCTTTAAATCTAATAACTAATTCTTTGAGTGGAGAACCTACATCCCCTTCTCACTCATGTGCCCAAGTCTATGGTGCCAAAATTTTGTAACTACTTTAATAAAAGTTAAAGTAATAGAAGAATCAACATTTACATTAGATAAATATAATGTACCTACCCTCTCTCCTTTTGTTATTACCAGTGATACTTTAGTGACCTTTCACAAATTATTTGCAAATATAACTATATAGCCCTCACTTCCCAAAAACGCTAATAAAATTAAATTTATTCTCAACCCAGGAACATGACTCACCTCTTTCATCAACCATTTGTTTACATTTTGTATCTTACCCTTTAGAAAAAATTTATAGGGTTCACCATCACCCAAATAAACCTATCCAAAATCACCTTGAACATAGTCTTCAAAATATTTCTTATGGGGTGTAGAATGAAATGAAGCCCTTGAATATAACACAAGAATAATTAATATTATCTAAAGAAAGGATTAAATCATCTTGAAACACATAACCTATTACACTTACTTCTTTATTTTTATCTTATTATCCATATCCTTGATTTCCTTTTCAAAACCAATAATCTTTCTTCAGGTGTCCTTTCTTCCCATAAATCCATCACACCAATGTTCCTTTAGATCTAGATCTACCCTTCTTAGACTTCCCATGATTACATGGGACCTTTCCTCTATCATTTTGTCTTTAATTTTTCTCCAAAGGTAAATTATTACTTCATGTCTCACCTATGCTTTACTATTGAATTTTCTCACTAAGAATAACACCAATAACATCATCAAACTTTAACATGTTTAAACCAAAGACAAAATTACTCATATCCATGACCAAGCCATTATAGCTTTCTAGAAATGAGCACATAATCAAAAGATCCCTAACATCATCATCAAAGTTTACTCCTGTAGAGCTTAGATGATTTTTGACCATGTTAAATTCATTTAAATGATTATCAATAGACTCACCTTCTAAAATCTCCATGTTAAATAAAAAATTCATAAGAAATATCTTGTTAGAGGCTAAGGGTTTTTTATACACTTTATCCAATGTCTTTAACACATCCATTATTGTCTTTTGTTTTGAAATATTGAAGGCCACTGACTTTGTTAGGTATATTCATATTGTTCTTAGTGACTTTATATTAAAAACCTTGCATTGTTCATCCTTCATAGTCATTAGCTTCTTTAATATTCTACCCAATGGAAGGAAAAGATCCTTTTGGTATAGATATTCCTCCATTTGCATCTTTCATAGATAGTAGTTTTGGCCATTGAACCTCTCAACCTTAAACTTGCCTTCTTTCAACATTATTCCCACTCAAACCAGGAACCTTTTTTTCCTACGAGTTTATCTACAAAATAAACCTTTGACTTTGATACCAGTTATTAAGAATATAGAACATAAATAAATATTACTGAAATAAATATGGAAATAAAATATATAAAACACAACATAAGAGAGACATATATTTAATGTGGTTTACCTAAAGTGGGTGACATCCACACAAAAACAACTAGTTCTTCTCTTATTCAATCCAACAAATGAAGGGGAAAAAAATTTCAATACATCCACTACAATATCATCTTCACTCACACATAGTGTACCATTATTATTACAGTTCCCTCATATAAAAAAGGGTTACATATTAGGTAAAACATGAACCAACATAATTTATAATGTTAGATCTATGACCTAATAGTGAACAATATAGATTTACTATGAAATTATAATATTTTACAGTGCATTTTTCACAAAATTTTGCTTTGAGGGTGTTGCTCCCAAACCCCCATCAGGGGGGATTTAAAATAGGTTGCTTCCTCCCTATACCCCCATGGGGACCTTATTAGGTGGAGTTTCCCCCCAACACCTCCTCTATGGGGAATTATGCATTATAATAAGATCAATCTATACCATCCATTAGAACATTGAAAGTAGAGATTTTGAATTTTGCTATCACCTAAAATGTAATAATAAATTAGGGTCTGATGCATAGTCCAACTTATCTTGTAGTACTCACATGAAAATTATATCTATCCTACCAAGATATTTGATTTCTATAGGTGGAGAGAAGGGCTCTTACTTGTATCTCAATAATAAATAGGTTGACCAATAAATCATTAGTGTTTCAAAAAATAATATCACATAGGTAGAATTCACATAATAAATCTTGTCTATCAAGAGTACTTTTCTAATAAACTATCAAGAAGTCTTCAATTTTATTAATCTCATGTGGCAATACACAAGAGATTTGGAGTAACTTCCATTTATAAAATTGTTCATGCAAGAAAAAACTATAGGAGGGATATGGACTCCTATAAGCTAAGATCTTTTCACCAAGCTTATAGGTAAATTGTATGTTTTGTCTATCATGTTATTATTTTTGTGTTGGTGTGAGATATTATTATAAGTACTATTTATCCTTCTTAATTAATTTTTTTTGTTCCTTTGATTCTCCAAACTCAAATATTTTTAATTCCCAATGACTTTTAACATTAGGGTAGGACATAATGGTTTGACAACCTTGATCTACCATAGGTTTTGGAGGCATGGTATAGGATATGGAGGCTAACTATGATTTCAATGTTGTATTATACTATTTAGATTTAAAGAGACTCATTCTCAAAGACACATCATCATTTTAAATTTTATTGGTATAAATCCATAGATCAATAACTTCATTCTTAGATTCATCCAAATTCTTATGCAATGATGTTATCTCTTCACCCTTCTCAAAATATTGAGTTTGAATGTTCTCTATATTTTATAATAAAAGAGAAATAATAAAATCCTTGCACTGAACTAAAGATAGTAAATTACCAATACCCTCTATGTTTTATTTGACTATAGCCTTTACCTGGGATAATGATAAGGCATGATATAGTTCTACATATTTTGTCTCTTTTGATGGTTGGGATTATTTGCCAATCATGGGAGATTTATCTTTATCAATGGATGGTTGTGTTGAGGTAATAAAATGAACAATTTCTTCAAAAACAATTTTGGTGGAAAAGGAGTCTTCACTTCCTCTTTATCTTGTGTTATATTGGTAGTGGGTTCCTATCATAGGCTATCAAGGGTTTCTATAGAAATTATTTTATCATCATAAATAGTAAATATAAACTTTATTCTTCTCTTATGAGTGGGAGGAAGAGATACTTCATGTGAGACCTCTTTACATGCTAAATGTTGAATAGGGTATTGAATAGGGTCATCTTGTATGATCTAAATGGGTTCTTATGTAGAAGTAGGATGAGATGATGGCTTAGGGTTTCTTGTAAAGGATCTAAGTCTTAATCTTAAGGATGTAAAATGTTCTTTTGGTATTATCTTAGAAATTTTTAGATATTTTCTCTACTTTTCATCATGAAAATATATCCATTCTTCTTCACCCTATTCTTGCTTAAGAAAATGATATTGAAATATTTACTAAATAATTCTATGATGATAGATATAGGATCAATTACTAGGATACCTCATGGCCATTACTTATATAGACACTTAAAAAAATGAAGGTAAGTTGATTATATGTTGATGGTGCTATAGGACATACCTTAAATGAATCAACATTCTCATTACACCACAACTCAAAACACTATACTACCCATCACAGGTGAGACATTTAGTGATCAACAAAGATACATACCTCCATGGTTCTAGTAAGGTGTCTTTGTTAATGACTTTGATCTTTCCATTGATGTCTTAAATACATTATAACATTTGTTTTAATTCACCATGGAAAATTAATATGAGGTCATTAAAATAAGATCTCACTATGATCCTGGCTCCTTCATCTAGAATCCTAAATAATTCACTAATGAATTAGATGGAAAATTGAATTTTTGATGCCTATGATAGTGGAGAAATCAATCTTTGAGTGGATAATAAAATATGTGTTAAGGTTTTTATCAAACCCTTAGAATGTCATCAGAAATATGAGCCATCATGAAACTTAAAACATTTGTTCTACTTGTCTCCCAAAAGGCCTTCTATAGATTTAGTCTCTAGATTATTTTTCTATCCCATTTTAAATCTTTCATGTCTCACAAATCACAATAATTTACAACTCTGATCAGGAAGGAAAATGTCACTTCACTAGGTTCTAGTAAAGGATTATGGTATCAAGTACCTCTTTTTTTCTTAGTGTTATGGATGAAACACAAAGCTTTCCAAGCGTGTGATGTGATGATGACAATGTAAACTTATCATGCCATGAAATAATAATGGTTAATCATTATTAACTTTTTATATATTTGTAATAATGATGCTACTAATCCTTATATCAATTACTTGTCCACATGAGTCATGATGTAATGACAAAGAGAAAGTCATCATGAAAGAGCACTTTACTTGATAGGATATAGTCCTTAGCTTTTAGTCAAGTATCATAAGGTATGATTTTAAAAATATTCCTTCCTAACACGAGTATATCCTAGTATTATGTCCACATCTTTCACATAAAAATTATGGATACTTGCCAAAATATTGAGCATATAATTGTAGACTTAGAAACTTAAAAGGTAATTATTGGTAAGAGAATGAATACTATACCTATAAAACTCATGATGTTGTCCTTGTTTGTCCTTCTTTACTTATTCTAACAAAATAAAATTGAATGGATTATTTTGAAGGATGGTAGATAAGAAGAGAAAATCAATGTTTATTACTTTGTGAACAAGAAAAATAAATCATAGATGATGATTAATCCTAAATTTTAGAAATCACTTTTCTGATTTATTATTTGGATTTTTTCCCTTAACCAACCATTTACTAATATTTTTTATCAAGGCTCATTTTGTAGTTCATGATCATCCATCAAGCTAGTTTTTTGGTCATGATTGTCAACAATGTCCCTAAGGATTTTCATTGTTTATTTTTATTTTTTGCCTTTTTAGAGAAGAGGTGAATCCCTTTCCTTTATTAATACCATATTGTCTTTGAGGATCATTTGTCATGGAAGTTTAGAGTTTGTCCATGAGGCCAAACTCATTTTGTACCATCTGGATGAATTCTTATTTAATAAAAGGTTTTTAATATAACTTTAACATATGTCTATTGATTAGGAGTGTCTTCTGATTACCATCTATATGTATAAATTACACTAAACCATTATAAAAAATCTTTTCTATATGAAACGGTCCTAACCATCTAGTTCTCAAATTGTCTTTAAAGTTATGGTATTTATAACCATATAGGAGTGACCAATATCCTTCTTGAAACTATCTTTCTCTGATGTAAAAATCATGTCATTTTTTCCTTTGTTACTACATCATTTTTGTTTGTTACAAATCTTCTACTCTCATTTCATCCAGCTCATTTAGTTGTAAAATTATCTATCTTTGTGTTTCAACCAAGTTAATACCTACTTCTAGTGTAGTCCTTGGATTTTTCATATCAATTTAAATTGAAATAAGAGGTTTCTTATCAAATACCAACTCATATGGTGAAAAACTAGTAGTGGTATTCCACATTGTGTTATTTGTGCATACATCCTCTGAAAGCTTGGCTGCCCAATTTTTCTTACTGCTACTCACTATCTTCGTAAAAACACTCTAATTATCTATTGATAAATTATACTTGTCCATTTCCTTGTGGGTGGTATAGATAATACTTCCTATGGTTAAATTGGTATATATCTATGAATGCTTGAATCTTTTTGGACATGAACTAGGATCCCTAATCAAACACTATCTCTCTAAGTGCTCCAAATCTCTGCATGATCCTAGAGTATACAAAATATACTACTACCTCTTCTTTTGCAAATGTAAGAACTTGTACTTTATTCCATTTAGTCACATAATCTATACATACCATCAAATACTCATTCCCTTGATAAGGTGGATTTATAGGCCTAATAAAGTTCATGCCCCACTTTTTAAATTGTTCTAAAACCACTTTAGGATGGAGGTGCATTTCAAAAGATAGTGTAGGTTTACCCATTCTCTAGCATGTATCACATTACTAAATGTACCTCTTTACCTACTTATGAATATTTATCTCATAATAACCATGTCTAAGGATCTATTGCATTATCCTCTTAACTAAGTAGTATCTTCCACTAGGTTCATCATGGCAGGAGTGAATGATGTCATACATTTGATTTTCTTTTACACACCTACAAAACACATGATCAAGTCCATATTTACACAATATGACATTAATCAATTTAAAATAAAAACTTTCTTTAATAAAACATTTCTTTTCTTTCCTAATGAACTGAAAAGGAAACTTCCCTATAGCTAAAAGGTTTTCTATATCAGAAAACTAAGGTGATTATGTTACAACAAATATTTGCTCATCTGGGATATTATATTCTACAAGTTCTTATTTATCTATATTATTTAATATAGAAATAAATTAAATAACCATATTGAAATTACCATGTTTATCAAGGATTGTTATGTCAAATTCTTATAACAATAATAACCATCTTATAATTCTTCCTCATACCACTGGTCAGTTTATTAGATATATGATAGCTACATGATAAATATATAAAAATATTTTATAACTAGTGATATATTGTATAAAATTGTTAATGGCATAAATTATAGAGAGAATTTCATTCTCAATGGTTGCATTCTTTATTTTAGTAGGATTCAAATTCTTGATAATGTAATATATGGTGTACATCTATCCTTCATCATTTTGTCCTAAAACTACCCCCATAACATAATTAAATGCATCATATTAAATATGGAAGGGCTATGACCAATTAGATCTTCTTAGGATTGGGGCATAACTTAGTTTTTCCTTAATAGTCTTAAAGGCTTGTTGGGCATCTAGATTCCAAACAAACTCACTCTCTTTTGTCAATAAATAAAATATTGGAGAAATAATTTTGCTGAAATATTCTATAAACCTTCTATACTATCCTTCATGACCTAAGAAGCTTTTAACATGAGTCTTATTTTAAGGAGTAGGTAAGTTTGAAATGATTTAAATTTTATTTGGATCCACTTGGATTCCTTTTACAAATATATGATGTCCTAAAATTATCCCTTCCTCTACCATGATCAAACATTTTTCATGGCTAAAAAATAAATGGTGTTCTTCACATATTTTTAGCACTTTTCTTATATTATTAAGACTTTCATCGATTCTCCATGAATGGTGAAATAATCCATGTAGATTTCCACACAATCATTGGTTATGTCTGAAAATATGGTTAGGATTACTCATTGTAAGGTAGAAGGTATCCAATAAAGAGAAGTATTTTTTCCTTGCCAAGTTGTCAAGTACTTGGTTAATAAAAGGGTAAAAGAAGACAATGTTTCATTATTTATTTATTAAGTTACCTATAGTCTATCAATACTCTCCATTTAAAATTTTTATTAGGAATAATAACCAAGGGAGAGACCCACAACCTATCAGAAATAGGATAAATGAATCCTATTTCTAGTAGCTTTTCTATCTCAGTTTTCACAATGTCTCTTAAGGCAGTATTAATTTTTATTTAATGTTACCTGACTATTTTAATGTTGTCTGTATAGATATGGTGAGTGAATACACTTGGAAGGATTCCCTTAATGTATTTATATTCCAAATAAAAAGCTTTAGTATGTTCTTGAAGTACATCAAAGACCTTTACTTACTAATAAGCTATTAACCAACTACTTATGTTGAGTAACCTCCCTGGTGATACTATTATTTTCTTAGTGCTTGTATGAGAAGAATATATTTCTTTGAATGCACTCATGAAAGAGTTGAGAGGATAGGTATGTGGAAAAAACATATAGGATGTGATAATATCTTTAATACATTTTTCTCCTAGATAAATTACTCTAGCTAAAATATAATAGAAGGTTGTTAAAAAATTATTTTGACCATCTTGTGCCCATTAAATAATGATGTGTTATATGTCCTTATAGTCATAAATACTAATGGAAGAGGTGGGAAAGGATTGAAATTCATACCTATTGGAAGTTTTCTCATTATATTATCCTTTATCAATGTTTGTAGCTGGACTAATAAGGTCCATAGTTGGACTATTGAAGTATGTAACATTTTTTATACTTATTATTAAATCATCCTCTATTTACTACACATGATCAGTTATTATGACCATAGATAAAGAGGATATACTATCACAATTTTATTTATTTTTATCTACCCATAAATATTTTACAAAATTGATTGATGTTTATGTAAATGGATGTAAGGAAATGCACTTTCCTCTAAGACCATTTGATATGGTCATATCTTCTTATCTACAATTAATTTGACCTACCACTATTTCTAATTAAGGCCTTCCTAGGATCAATTGGTATCTAATTTGTTTTTTGAGGTTGGATAATAATAAAATCAATGGGGTAATCTTATGAATCTATAGTTAATGTTATATCCTCAATGACACCCTATGGTTCAGTAGTGAAAGAACCTTCCATTCGTAAGATTATGGTCACGGATTACATATCTATTAGTGAGTTATTTGGAATGGTGTTAGTATTCATTAATTTAATAGTGGATTTGAAATACACCAACACATTTTATATCTCTTTCTTTCCAATCATAATATAAATGGCATGACTCCTTACGTCCCCATACTTGGGTAAAAGTAACTTACCTACTTATAAATTATCAAGATTGTCATCTATCTATATAGTTTTGGGATATTATATTTTCCTTTTAGGTGTATTAATACACAAATTTTTTATCACATTATTAAGTTTTGTAATGTCCCTAATGTCTTAGAATAATGGAATTTCTATATTGAGCTTTTTGAGTTCCTGAATTAATTTGGATTCCCTTTTGTCTTCCACTTCCTTCAATCATTCTAGAAAGGGAATAGGTGGACGAGCTCTGGTGATTTACTATATTTTTTTAGTTTTATCTTTTAACTCTTCTTCTTTCATTTTTTGAGTCTATTAACTTATGTTTTCATGAGGCATTTTAGTGATGATAATCTAAGGTTTTGGCAATGCTTTTTTTGACCTGAGATGTATGTCTACAAATTCAAGAACACCTACCCCTATGGTTTCACCTTGTTCATTAACATAAACCTACCTATAATTTAGATTTTATACTATTTTCAAAGGTATTTGAGGTTTTTTTAATTATTCTATAGGGGGTGCTTGATTTTGTAAATGAGCCATCAATGGTTATTATTATGGAAACCTTATTTGTTATTGATTATAGTTTGGACCATGATTCTAGTATTGATTTACCCATGGTTGTTGATGATCTTCTGGTATCCAATTTTGTTTAATAGGTTGGAGAATAATCCAAGGTTTTGGAATCCATTCATGGTTTCTCCACTGAAGTGTTTCCCAAACTTGTGGAGGTGCATGCCATTGTGTAAAAGGAATCCTTGAGCCAAACTCATGTGGTTGATTTTATGGGAAGGTATTTCCTTGCCTTTTCACATAGTAATTCATCTATGGTCTATATTATCTATTTAATTTGGTTATTAAGAGTAGTAATGTGACTAAAATTTATTGAATTATGATCCTAAGCATCACATATTCCATAGATTTCTATTTCATCTAGAGGACAATCTTTGAGTTCATGTTTTAATCTACACTTTGGGAAAAATATTTCTAATGGTTCAATGTTAGATTTAGATTTTTATTGAAATTAATCTAAATTTTTTTTTATTTGACCTAGTATATTTATTTTTAAAAAATTATCTCTTCCATGAGTTGGCTTACATCACTATATTTCCCTAGTTTACCTCTCCTACTGCTAGGTTTCATTCTTGAGTAGTTGGTACATAGTTGTGTAATATATTGGAAGTTTAGTTTCATAATATCTCCCTTATCCATGAGATTCAAATAATATATGGAGGAATATTCCAATTCCTTAAGGAAAATATTTTTGATCACTTCTTTAGATAGCTTAGATCCACAACTATTGTGGGCAAAAGAAAACTAGTCTAGAGGATCTTCAAGGTTCTCATATTCATTCTATTTTATCTTGAAAAAATCTTATTTCCTATCCTTCACCCTAAATTAATATTTTTATTTATTT
>JARHVA010002043.1:2252500-2317500 GCA_037957365.1 Torreya grandis
TAGACTTAGGTAGCATGCATGTTTTTTCTTAGTAAGTGGATTTATTTTGTCTTAAAAGGAAATATTATTTTGTTTTTTATTTTTGAACAATGGAGTTTTGGCAAAGAATGAGAGGAAATAAGAGCCATTATGGGTTTAGTATGAAGTTGATAGAATTCATAATAAACCCATAACATATTAAATGATGGAATTCAATTATTTTGGATATGTTCCTTCCACTAGTTATTTAATTTTATAATTATTTATCATTAAGAACCATGTAGAGTTTAGTGACCCTAGAGGGTTTGTCTTAGAATTAGGTTATGCCTACCACTTTGTTAATGTATATCAATTTGATTATAGTAGTTACCACCTTTGATGATATATATATTCATTTTGATTTGGATTATGTTTTTATCTTTTGAAACCCTAGCTTGATGAATATAATTAATTTTACATGGGTTTTAACATTATAAATCTCTTTTTAGTTTACCAAGTCTTCAATCTAGAGAATAACACTCATTTCCTTAATGGGTGATTCTTCAACTCAACTCAAGCCGTATGTGAATAATTTGACCTTGTTTAGGGAAAGGAATTTTTTTTATACCATCATAATCAAATCTCTTTTAGAATTTCATTATGTATTATGTACTAGATGATAATGTTTATTCTAAACTTTTTGATTTGGAATCTTGGTAGTTGTTCATATCCAACTTAATGTTTGAGCTATGTTATTCTGAACTGACATGTTTTTGATGTTTGAATATAATCTTGTTTAGGTTTAGACTATATTTTATTATCCATAGTTTTCTAGCTTGAGGTAGATAATTCTAATGAATTAGTCAAATACTTTATATTTAAGAATATATATGCACTCTTGTATGCCTTTGTGCTTCCTTCAATAAGTTACTATTGATTGTACCCTATTAGGTGATGTCTAAATTTTCATATAGATGCAATATTAACTCTTTAATTAAGTGTTGTTTTAATTTAAAGGCATTTTTAATTAATATGGTTGTATGTGGAAACCATGTAATACTAATTTACACTCCCCCAATTGAATTAGTTGTTGAAAGGATTTATAACTCTATTGGTTGAGTGGTTTATATTTGTGAAGTGCCCTCTAGTTAGTTGAAAGTTAATTGACCAAGTTAAATTATTTTGATGGTTCATTTCATTTAATATAAGGCAAGAATTAATGGGTTTAAATTTATCATTATCATTGCCCATGAATTTTGACAAGCTAGCCAATGGGTTTCTCAACTTACCTTGGTTCATGTGAATGTAAAACAATTTTATTAAATAGGACTATCTATAAATTTTATAAATTGATAATGTTAAGTGTATGATGAGAAAATACCCTTTTTAAATTTTTGGATGTTTATTATTATGTTGTTATGAATGTGGTTAGTTTCTATCTTATTGATTGATTGTGCATGTGGGTTAAGAATAGAATTTTAACTTGTTGAAAAATTATACTATGAAGGATAGTTACCCATGTGGGTATCTTTTAATATTTTTAAATATGTTGATTATTTTTGTTTGATTTTGTGGTTACTTTTTCTCTACTTGTCTATTTTGAAATTGGACCATAGCTTGTGTCACATTAATACTCATAATTACCTAATAAAACCCAGATGCTTAATTCCACCATCTAATTGATGGTTGGGGGTAGTTAGCACCACCTAATGGTTGGTCTCATCAAACTAGACATTCATGTTGACCTTATTTAGACTTAGTACTTGATCTCTTGTTTCTTGGATCTCAGTGCCTACAACTTGATTTATTCCATTGTATCTAGTATATTTAATGTTTGTAGATGTGTTATAGGTTATCCCAATATTATTCATTTATGTAACTAATTATTATGTATTTCTATAAATCTTGTATCCCAAATAATGGTAAAGCAAAATAATATGATAACATTTAAACTTGATTTGTGTGTATGGTAATGCATACCATAGTATTGTGTAACATTATGATACATAGATAAAAAATATATGTTGACTCTATCCTTCTTTCACATTATGAAATTTTAATTTTATATTGATAATGAATTCTTGATGATCCTAGGTAAGAATAGAAATGTTATGTTGGGTTTTAATCACTCTCACCTATTTTAGAAGTTGTATTCCCTTATTATTACATGCAATGTATATTATTTAATGATGAATATTTGTTTAAATTGTGTATATGGTGTACTTTATTAAATTTGGTAATGTCTTGAGTGTCAATATTATTACATTCAATTACTTGTAATAGGATGAAGGTGTAGTATGACGTTGATTACAGAGGCCTTGATTGTTTTTAAAAACATGTTCAACTAAAAACAATTCCTAATTTGATTATGGATAGAAGAAAACATTATTATTTTTATTTAAACATGTTTGGATGCATAATTAAACCATGTTTTATAAATAATAATTACAATATAAGCTAATAACATGTATATGGAAATGTTTGTTTAACTTCAATCTCTTAGCCACATATAAAACGAAGGCATTGATAACAATACTTAGTCAAATGATGATTAAAATCATATTGTTACTTATTTTTGATGTTTTATTTCAAATATAAAATGGGATAATGGATGTTTAAACCTTGATTATAAACAACAGTTGGAAATGTACATCAATAAAATGTTATGTGGTTATTATACTTTACATTGCACTTAAGAAAGTTTATGAGAATTCAAGAGTTCTAAGGTAAAATTTATGTATTTATTTCCTTATTTGGTCATAAATAAATATCATAGAATTGTATCTTGTTTATATCATCTCCGTTATGGTCCATTATTTAGTAATTACTTCTTTTCTATTCTATACTTATTTTGGACCTTAGTTGGTATTGGTTTTGGAATTGAGATTCTAGGTGAGATTATTAAATGTTTTAGCTATAATCATTCTAAATTTATATTTCATAAGCAATGAAATGAAGATAATTAAATTGTACTAAAGTTTTGGATATATTAATGGGTCTTTCTAAAATTTGAACTAATCTTACATACATTTAAGATAAAATTACAGGTGTACAACTATGGAAATATCTCTTCTAACTTTAGTTGCATGTTTTAAAATTATTGGTGATGTAAGGTTTTGATAAGGATATATTATATTATTCAACACTTATTTGTCATGGATTAATGGTGACGAGATCATTATGTTTAATAGACACATAGAATCATAGAATGTGTTAAAAGTTTATATTATCTATGTTGGGTTTTATATTGTCTTGTAGTCATTAATTGATATGGTCTATTGCCATGGCATAGTAGAGACTTGTTATTAGTAAATAATTCTTGAGAATTTTATAAAATTAAATTAAATTCAATATATTACCTTGAAATCATGTTTGGTAATAATTTAAAATGGTAGTTGGTTGTTGGATATGCTTGGATTTGGGATGAGTTCTCATTTTTTATAAATGAAAGGTCTATTAACTATTGGAGTGTGTACCTCATGGATAGAACCTTAGGTTTTTAAATGGATAAAGTATATTTTCACTCCCTTATAGATGTGGAGTATTAACATTAAGGATTTTATCAAATCTAAAAATCCTAAATCTAGAAATTTCTATCAAATAACAATTTTAACTAATAATTTATTGAGATCATTCCACTAATTAGACATTAATGGATTAAGTGTCAGGTCTAATTTTTATCCAAGTGGAAGGACTCATGTGCATATTAATATTTACATTTATCCATTATTGGCATTAATTTTTGGTTTGATGGATTTATAAATACATCTATAAGGTTATGGAACTATGGTATGATGAATTTGGTTACTCTTAGTTCTATATGTATTTAATCTCCACTGGCTTAGGTCAATAACCATAATCTTATCTTAGCGATTCCATTTAGGAATGTTTTCAATTTAGAATGTATTGGAAAAATGACTTAGCATACTCTTTCCATCATGTTGCATGGTTTAGATAATGATGGAGTTTAGAGATTATTCCCTTTTGTTGTCTATTTGGTGGCATCCCTTATTATCATCCTATAATATTTCAATGAAAAATAAATATATATAACCAATTAATGTGAATTTTTAGGTGATCTTTTGGTTACAAATTTGGAACTAGTACATTTAAGCAACCTCATTCATAGTAAGGAAAGCTAAATCTGGATCATGAAATAATGCCACCAAATATGATGTTAATGAACCATTGGGATATCATATAGAGGACCTAATTGGTGTCTCAAAAGGAAAACTAATGTGTTCCATTATGATATAATTTTTGTTTGGGAATCCTTCCTTCTAGTAAGGACTATTATGATACTTAATACACTTCAAAATATGTAAGGTTATGGATGGATGGGTTCTTATAAGTTTTTATGTAGCTAGATTATCTTTTGTTGTTATCCTTATTTATGCTAAGGTTTAACTTTGAGTTGAACTCTGAGGAAATCTACCTAAGTTTTCCTTAGTAATCTATTCATAGTTATGGTAAATTCATTAGGGAATAGTTTTAAATTCCAAAATAACTCTATTAGGAGACCGAGATGATTAAATAACATTATTATACTATTAACTGGTCCTACAAGCAATCCCTACATTGAGTATAGAGTTTATAGTATATTTTTGTGTGCACACACACCAATACATGCCAAAATATAATGTCTATTTTGATGAATAACTCCCTTATAGAATTATTTATCAGTAATGTAAACGTATTTGAGTGTCAATTTCCACTTAATAGGATGTTGGTTTTAAGTACACAAGTAACCAAATATTATGTTGTCTTATGACATCAATTTATGTGATAGTCCTGCATGTATTGCCATTTTGTACTATGAAATGTATCAATTCTCAAAAAAATTGGGTTGTTTCATCTAGTATCAGAGTAGTGTTGTTGATTTAGGGAAGTTTGGGACATGAAAATGTTGCTATCAAGGATCTAATAAATATTATATTAAGCTTAACTATGTTTTTATTTTACAAGAGTGCCTTTTCTCTTGAATTGGCTAAGACAATCCCTTTATCTACAATATTAAGGTGATGGACATTCCTACATTTATTGAATATAAATGTATGCACAAAAGTTAGTAATTTTCTACAAAAACACTTTCATACGTATCCATAACCTTGGTTAGGTCAACCCTTCCCAAAATTGAGTGACATTATGTCACATATTGACTATTGACTTGTATGGGTAAGTAGATAGAAGGCTAGTGACAGTTGCTTTGCTCATAGAAGTGAGGATATAATGTTCATGGTATCTATTGTTGACTTGTATGGGGAAGCCATCATTATATGATCATAACATTATGGCTTAGGTAATTCCAAGGGTTTGAATAAAATTTGGAGGGATGAATACGGTGAGAATATCTAATTTACTTGGGTATGTCGGTAATGCTTGGGATCTCTGCTTGTGAAGGAGCATCTTGAGCTAAATTAAATATTGATATTATTATGGGTCTTTGGAATCATTTTATTTAAATTAAGAAGCCTTTGGTTCCATAAAGCTAAAATCCTAGAAGCTATTAAGTGTTTGGATATATTTTAATTATATGAACATGGAAATGTTTTACATCTATGAGGATGTTTAATTGATCTTGGACTAAGTTTTGGCATCCATGAGGATGTCTATTATGATAATGGATATATTTTAGATCCATGATGATGTTAATTTTTAATCTATAATGAACTTAATGATTACGATAAATTTTAATTCCCATGGTAATGATATAATACTCACATTTAGCCTTGGCTAAGTCCACCCTTTCCCAATGTGATGTTGCATCAAAGAAAACATCATTATTCAACCTTTGACTTATTGGAGAAAGTAAATTATGAGAATATAGATATAATATTATTTTTATAATCACTAAACAATGATTTGGTGATTATTGATATCTCTCATAGGTGGGTCATCTGATGATGCTGAGGTATAATAACTTGGGAGCTCCAAGAGTGTGGCTCAAGCCTACAGGGACTAGTGGGGTGAATGTGACTAAATTATTTAGGTAAGTTATAATGTTTTTGTGACACCTTATTATTATAATGTATCATGAGTCATCTAATCCATGAAGTGTGAACATTATTTATAACTTTATGAAACTCATGAAAATAGACTTATCATCTTTTTGGGAACACAAACTTCCTTGAGAGAAGTTGATCATAAAATTGATCTCCTTGAGATTCAACATGTTTTAATATATGATGGATATTTGATGTCATTGGCATGGCATCTAAACCTTAGGGGGATTGATGGAAATCATGGACCCTTTTTTCTTCAACAATAAGTGTGCTTAATTTTTGGGATGTGAAAATACTTTGGTATAAATTATCAAAAAACTGAAGTCAAGTGTGTGTATCCTATTTCACATGATTCCTTATTTTTATTTAAAATTATTGAATATCATGTAAACCCATACATTTTTGTTGATTATATTAAACAATGTATGCTTTTAACTTCTATGTACTATGTAAATGTAGTCTACTATGTGGACTTCCACATTTATTCCATGTTTCAACATTGTTGTCTGAGAGATTTATGTAAATTATTGTGTGTTGTTAACCATGAAACATGTGAATGATAATAAATAAATTGTGTAAGGAATCTCCCACTTCCAAAATCAACCATGATAACTTTATTTTGCTCCATGTTTTCAAAATTGTTATATGAGTATTTTGTGTGCATGTCATGGAATAAGTGTGACCTTGTGTTTTTAAAATGTTAGTATGTGGTAAAGTGATCTTTAATTACTTATGTGATGAAATTTATGCTCTTGAAACTGACCTCTATCAATCAAAATATGCCAGGGTATAGTGTTTTATTGTGTTGTGTATCTTGAATCACTACACTAGTAATGAACATTGATGTAAGTATGAGGTTGAGGGTGGCGAAGCACCATATCCATAATGATTTAAACTAGGTATGGGTTAGGATGTGGATTTTATCATATGATAAAAACACACTTTTCCCTTTTGCACAAAGTAACCACCTGATTATTTTAGGGTATACACCAAGAGTGCCACAAGTTGGTCATGGGATCTTAGTGCATAATGGTCAATTTAAGGATTAAGTGTTCCTCTAACTACCTCTTGGAGGTTGTTATAAAACAACCCTTGTGAAATTTTATTTTTATATCTTTATGAATCACTAATTATTCTTGTAATCTAGACATTTATACAAAATCAACAAGGTTGTACTTGTTGAAACACATATATGTGTGGCTTTTAAGTTACAACATGCTATGAATAAGGTAATGTTTAGTTTACTTGGAAACAAATTCTGAAATTAATATTATATTTTATTATAAATCATGACTAAAATGTATTCTTATACTTAGAAAGAGCAATTTAAAGCCCTGATTAGGTAGTTGTTAAAATCCTAGGTATAAACTTAACTCTTTGATAGAGTGATAAAATTTGTGGGATGCCCTCATATGGTTTATTATAAGATGGTAGGATTTTTTTCCATAGATCATTATGTGATCTCATAAGTAATAGATAGCATGTTGTGAGCCTTGGGGTGTCATATGAATGACTATAATGTGTTCTTCAATGTTCAATGTGGTTGGAATGAGATACTACACTAACCCATGAATGGTAATTGATGGAATAAAAGTAACCAAGCAATATGGATTACTATATTCTACTATAATTATATGATGAATGCTATGAGGTTATGTACAATAATAACATGTGTGTTGGAAAACACTATTTTTAGGTTCCAGGATTGTCTTCGAATTTGGTTCAAATTAGATGAATACCACTATTATCATAAACAGTGTAGATTTCTATGGTGACCTCTTGCTACAATAAAGAAACGGTTATCCAAAAGTTGTTTATTATCAAGCCATTGGTATAAATTTAAATATATAATCTAGATATTTATTAATGTATCTATCTTTATATGAGCTATCAATGATAATACATGTTTTAAAATTATTGAAAACTGTCTTGTTGGAAAAGTGTTAAGGTGAAGTTTGATCACCTTGGCCAATTTTATTTTATTTTACCTAGATGGATTAAAGGTAAACCTACACAAGTGGTTATAAATATATTAATTTCAAAAATTGTATGTTAAAAATGACATTTTATTGATGAATTCTACTAAGATAAGAGAAATTTTGAGGTAGCAGACCTATTGCAAGAAGTATATAAATTTTGGTTGAAAAAAATGGATGTGTGTCATAAAAATTAGAAATTATGCTCCCAAGTATAGATATTCATGGTAATATAGTGATGGTAAAATTTAAATATCTCCACACTTATTCACCTAGTTGTCATAAATTAACAAGTAAATTGATAAGATGTTTCTTTGGAAGGACGTGATTATCTTTATGTAATACTTGGAATGTTAGCAAGTAAGGCTAAGTTTTTCCACTCTAGAGGTGTGTTACATCATCATACTATATTGGGAGTTAATTTAATTATAATCTCAATGGATTTTAATATTTAAGTAAGTACATATCCCACAAGAAACCATTTTGGTAAAGTAAACTAGTAAAAAAATTACTAAGGTGTTGCTTTATTACTAGAACATAGTTTTTGGTATTTTTGGGTTGTGGAATATTTGGTAAAATGTGTGATAGAAATTATTTTAGGAAGCATGATCCATGGCTATTTAATTATTCATCGAGATGCTCCTCTCTAAGATGGGGAGCATGTCATAACCCTACCAAGAAGTGCATTATAATTTTTATTGACACATTGGTTCAATAGGTTTAGCTTGGCTCCAGTTGATATTATGACTACTATTATAGTTGATTAGTCTAACTTAGATGTTATGATTATAATTATCATGATTGATTGGTTATTACTAGATCATTATTATAGATGGTGTTTATGCTTATTTGATTAATGACATATTTCATATTTTTTTATATCAATTTTTTTTATAATTCAATAATCCCTCCTTGAGTATGTGTTGTTGATGTTTCAATTAGTGGTTTTAGGAGTAGGTCAAGTGAGTTAGGATTGGAAATGGACTTCATCAATTGGGAAAATAATGGGAAAGAGTTATGAGTAGTTAGTAGTGGTACCGATAGGTAAATGTGTTGTGACAAAATGTTTTAAATCCATTGGTCATCTTGAGTCATCTTGCTTGTTTTGGTGACTCTTTATTTATTTCTCTAGTGATGAGATGATTTGGGTCCTTATCATCATTATGTGTGTGTTTGCATTATTTATTATTTATTCATTACATGGTTAATTATTTATAAGATTATTATTTCTCTTATCCTAATTGTATTAATTGATCATATTATTTTCCTATGATTGGGTGTTATTGTAGGGTGTCTATATCATTGTCAATGGATTAAATTACAATTACATGTTATGTTTAGCCTTGTGTCCTTAGAAAACATCTATATTAAGTGGTTTTTATCTACCATGGTACCTTAAAACTATAATGGCCGTGACTTAGATCCCTAGACATTTTGGGTGTTTTGGTTTCATGGGGTCTTTGTGAAGGTTGTCATTTGTAATAATAACTTGACCTATCCATTTGTAGACCATGAATCGACTAGACATCATGATGTGTGTATATTTTGGGGTCAATTTGGCACATGGGGTAACATTACTATTGTATTTATGTTGTGGGTTGACTCACACTCCAAACTAAAAATCTAGGTAGAGGTTTTTATTGATATTTATTTTTAGTTGATTGTATCCCCAATGTTACAATTATACATTCCTTTTGAAAATATCTCAATTGAATTAAGCTCCTTACCCAAGACAAAACCTAGGTTGACCATCATGGAGTTAGGGGACATTTTCAAGGGTGAATGTTCCTAGGAATTAGATGGAAGTTTTAGGCTTAAAATGAAATCCACAACATTCTAACAACACATTATGGAGGAATAGAGGAATATAGAGCCTACAAGGGGATGGAAAAATACCTTAAGTCCTCCATGGGGTGAAGGAATACCATGGTGGGCATAAGAGAGTTTTAGACTATTAACTCAGCATCAAGGTAACTTGCATATTTTTTCATAGTAAGTGGATTTCTTTTATTTTAAAAGTAAAAATCATTTTGGTTATTATTTTTGAACAATGGAGTTTTGGAGAAGAATGAGAGGAAATAAGATCCATCATGGGTTCAGTATGAAGTCATTAGATTTCATAATAAACCCATAATGTATTAAATGGTGGAATTCCATTATTTTTTTATGTTCCTTTGACTCCCTAACTTTTTTTTTTAATAATTGATCCTTAAAAACCATATAGAGTTTGGTGACCTTGGAGGGTTTATCTTGGAATTAGGTTATGCCTACCACTTTGTTGGTGTATAGATCTTCGATTATAGAAGTTACTACTTATTATAATATACGTATTCATTTTGATCTGGATTAATTATTGTAGCTATTGAAATCCTATCTATGAAAATAGAATTAATTATCCATGGGTTTTAAAATTAGAAGTCTCCTTTTGGTTTGCCAAAGATTAAATACATATAATATCACTCACTTCCTTTATGGGTGATTCTTTAACTCATCTTAAACACTATATGAACATTTCAACCTTGCTTATTGAAAGGAAAAATTGTTATACCATCACAATCAAATCTCTTTTATAATTTTGTCTTACATTCTAGCCTTGGGGATAATTTTTATGTTGAACTTTTCAATTTGGAACCTTGGTGGTTGTTCAAAACCAAATTAATGTGTGAGTTATGTTTTTATATTGACATATTTTTTATGGCTAAAATTAACCCTATTTAGTTTTAGACTGCATTTTATTGTCCATATTTGTGTGGCTGTAGGTAAATAATTTCTCTTAATGGACCAAGTACTTTATATCTGAGAATATATATATGTAATCTTGTATGCTTTTGTTTTTTTTTTAGGAAGTGACCATTGATTTTACCCTATTAGGTGATGTCTCAGTTTTGATATGGATATAATATTAACTTTCTAATTAAGTGCTATTACAATATAAAGGCCTATGAAAATTAACATGGTTGTATGTGGAAGCAATGTAATACTAGTTTAAACTACCTCAATTGACTTAGTCATTAAAAGGATTTTATATCTCTATTGGTTGAGTGGTTTCATTTATGAAGCACCTTATAATTAGTTGGAAGTTCAATGTCCAAGTTAAATGATTTTGATAATTCATTTCATTTAATATAAGGCAAGGATTGAATGGATTTTGATTTAGTAGTAAATTATTACCCATGAATTTTGACAAGTTAAGCAATGGGTTGCTCAGCTTACCTTGCTTCATGTGAATGTAAACCCCTTAATTGAATATGACTATCTATAGAATCTCAAAATTTATTTTGTTAAGTGTATGATGATAAACTACACCTTTTTAGTGGTTGGATGTTTATGATTGTGTTGTTATGAGTTTGGTCAATTTTTATCTTGATGATTGACTGTGCATGTGCATTAAGAATGAAATGTTAAATTTTTGAAAAATTATAGTGTCAAGGATAGCTACCCCTATGGGTTTTTGTTAGAATTTTTTAATATGTTTATTATTTTTGTTTTCTATTTTGGTTTATTTTCATCTACTTAACTATTTTGAAATTGGACTATGGCTTGTGTCATGCTAATACTCATAACTACCTAGTAAAACCTTGATGCCTAATTCAACCATGTAACTAATGGTACTTGATGGTTGGGCTCATCATATTGGACCTTTGGGTTAACCTTATGCATACTTAGTACTTTGTCTCCTATTACTTAGATCCCAGTTCCTGCATATTAAATTGTTCTATTCTATCTAGTATATTGAATACTTACATATGTGTTAGAGGTGATATCAATAGTATTCATTGATGTAATTAATTATTATATATTATTATGAATCTTGTATCTTATATTACCATAAACACCAATAATATGATAACACTTGAACCTAATTCATGTGTATGGTAATGCATACTATAGTTTTTTATATCATTATGACACCTAGATATCAAATATCTACTAACTCTATACTTGCTACACATTATGAAATTATGAGTTCCATTCAAATTTTATGGCTCTATATTTTGTATTCTCATAGTTAAATTTTAGAATTAATGTTATAACTAAAGCCTTGCTATTTTTTATTGTAATGAATGTTTGATGAACCTAGTTCATAATAACAATGTTATGTTGGGTTTTAATCACTCTCAACTCCTATTTTAGAAGTTGTATTCACTTATTCTACCATGAAAGTTATATTATTTGATGATTAATATTTGTCAAAATTACATATATGGTTTACTTTATTCAATTTGGTAATGTCTTGAGTATCAATATGGTTACATTCAATTACTTATTATAGGATGAAGTGTAGTACAACATCGATTATAGAGGCATGTATTACTTTTAAATACATGCTCAACTAGAAAAAAATCCTACTTTGATTATGGAATACAAAAAACATTAATGTTCTTATTTAAACACGTTTGGATACATAATTAAACCATGTATGGTAAATAATAATTGGAATACATGATAATAGCTTATCTATGGAAATGCTTGTTTAACTTGGAGCTATTGACTACATATAAAACTAAAGTGTTGATTACAATTTTTTGTCAAATGATGATTGAAAGCATATTATTATTTATTTTGGATATTTTCTTTCAAATATCAAATGGTATGATGGATGTTTAAACCCTAGTTGTACACAATGGTTGGAAATGTACACTAATAATATCTTATGTGGTTATTATACCTTATGTTGCACCAAATAAAGGTTAGGAATATTCAATAGTTTTAAATTTAAATTTATGTGGTTATGTCCTTATTTGGTCATAAATAAATTTCATAGAGTTTCACCTCATTATTATCATCTACATTATGGTCCATTTTTTAGTAATGACTTCTTGTCTATTCTATACTTGTTTTGGGCCTTAGTTAGTATTGGTTTTGGCATTGATATTATGGATGATATTATTAAATGTTTTAGATGTAATAATTGTGCATTTATATTTATTAGTCAATTAATTAAATATAATCAAATTGTACCAAAGTGTTGTAAATATTAATAGGTCTTGATAAAACTCAAATTAGTATGAGTTGCATTTAAGATAAAAGTACAGGTGTATAACCATGGAAAGATCTCTTTTCATTATAAGTGCATGTCTTAAAATTATTGGTGATGTAAGGTTTGAGAATGTTATCTTCTATTTTCCTATCATTATTTTTTATGTATTAATGGTGATGAGATAAATATGTTTATTAGACAAATGGAATCATATAATATTGTAAAAGTTTATGTTATCCATGTTGGGTTTTTGATTCTCTTCTACTCATTAATTGATATGGTCTACTTCCATGGTGTAATAGTGACTTGTGTTGATTCAATAATTATTGGGAAAATTATTAAATTAAGTTGAACATAATTTATTACCTTGAAATCATGCTTGATAATAATCTAAAATGGTAGTTGGTTGCTGGATACACTTAGTTTTGTGATTAGTTCTTAGTTTTTGTAAATGAAATATCTATTAACTATTAGAGTGTGTACCTCATGGATAAACACTTAGGTTTGGAAGTGGATAAAATCTCTCTCCACTCCATGTTAGATGTGGAAAATCAATAGTAAGGTTTCTACTGATTCTAAAAATTCAAAATTTGGAACTTTCTATCAAATAACAATTTTAACTAATAATTCCTTGAAATCATTCCACTAATTAAACATTAATGGATTAAGTTCTAGGTCTCCTTTTTACATAAGTGTAAGAACTCATGTGCATATTACTATTTCCATTTATCCATTATTTGGGTTAACCAAGGGTTTGATGGATTTATAAATCCATCTATAAGGTTATGGAACTATGGTATGATGAATTCAGTTACTCCAATTTCTATTTGTATTTTCTCTCTACTAGCTTAGGTTGATGACCATAATCCTATCTCATAAATTCCAGTAAGGAATGTTTTAAATTTATAATAAATTAGCAAAAAGACTTCACATATTCTTTCCATCTTATTACATAGTTTAGATAGTGCTAGAGTTTAGATAATATCCCCTTTTGTTGTTTATTTGGTGGCATCCATTATTCTCATCTATAATATGTTAAGGACTAAAATAATTATCTTTAACAAACTAATGTGAATTACTAGGTGATCTTTTGGTTTTGGTAATAATCCAAAACTAGTGCATTTAAGTAACCTCTTTCATAGTGAGGAGGGCCAAATCTAGCTCATTGAATAATGCCACCAAATTTGATGTTGAAAAACCATTGGAATATCATATATAACACCTGATTGGTGTCTCAAAAGGAAAACCAATGAGTTTCATTGTGATATATTTTATGTTTGGGGATCATTCGTTATAGTAAAGACTATTATGATACTTAATACACTTCAAAGTATGTTCTCAAAAGTTATATAATTGGATGATCTTTTGTTGTTATCCTTATTTATGTTAAGTCTTAACTTTAAGTTGAAATCTAGGGGGATCTACTTGATTTTTAGTATATCCTCTATTCGTAATTGTGATAGATTCATGAGGGAATAGTTTTATCTTTTGAACCTCCAACCAGATACTATTAGGATACCAAGATGCTTAAGTAGAATTATCTATCTATTAAATGGTCTTATGAGTGATCCTTGCACTAATTATATATTTTAGATTATACCAGCATACACTCACACACTAATACACCCTAGAATATATCTTCCCTTTTGGCAAAGAGCTCCCTTATAGAATTATTTAATGGTGATGTAAACTTGCTTGAGTGTCTACTACCACCTAATAAGATGTTAGTTTTAATCATGCAAGTATGGATCCAAATAGTATATTGTTTTTTGACATCACTTTATATTCAAGTCCTACATATAGTGTCATTTGTACTCTAAAATGTAGAAATTATTGAAAATGGTTTGGGGTTGTTTTACTCAACACCCCATCTATTGAAAATTGCATACATACCTTTACCTAAAAATGGGATCAACATCAATGCATATCTCTTAATCTAAGTACTACTAAAAAATCAAGTAAATACTAGTATGAGTGCTAATTTACGTCCTTTAAGTGTGACTTGAGAGTGTAAACATAAGTATTCTCAGCTCTAGGGTGCTCCATATGGGTGTATAAATAAGTAGTGTAGAATAGGGATCAATGTAATTGATTTTCATAATTTTCTTTATTTTTTATGAGTATTTACATTTGATTTCCATCTAGTGGATAAGTTAATGAAGGTGTTCTATATACAACATTCTAGTACTTTCTAAGAAGTGAAATAGGTCTAAGATGACCCTAGGAGGGTTTTGGGGAATGAAATGATATTTATTACGAGAGTAAGGAGTAAAAATATAGTATCATAGTCCCTAGGTAATTAGGATAGTGTACTAGTGTCCAAAGGGCCATGCTAATGTCCAAGTGGCATAAGTTGGTGAATAAGGGGACTAGGTACCTAAGAGGTCACTTAATGCTACTTTTGGTGTATCTAAGAATAGGTTGTACTTTCAAAAAATATATATGATAAAGAGAGGCCCTAAGATATGTCTAGGGCTAAGGTAAGACAAGGTGGTCTCAAGTAACACTCATTGCATTGAAATGAAATTTTAGATGTTTACACAATGCATCCATTTAAGTTTTAGAGATCAATTCATTTATAGGATCACTTGATAGATAGATTTATTACAAACTCATATCATGTTGTAGTTTTATATGGTGGAATAAATTTTGTTAAATAAATAAAAAATTAAAAATCACTTCAGTAATATGCATATTTGATAATTTAAATTAGTGGATGGTGTTAAAAATTTATTAAATATATTTGATGACAAATATAAGTGATTAACAAAAAATAAAGATATATTACTCTTACAAGATATTCCCCTATTTTAATATTATTAATAAAATTATTTTCTTTTGTTATGATTATTTGTTAGAATTGATTAATCCATTGAAATCAAGGATCTCTATAAATGAAGAACTAAATCTAGACAAAACTTCAAATAAATAAAAGATAAGTGTCTATATTGAATTACATGATGACACAATTAAAATCCCATATGATTGTTAGGATGCTATGAAATTTGTGGTGATGGAAACAGAAGTTACACCATCAATTGAAACTTTTTAATTATAATTAGGTATTATTAATTGATTACCATTTGAAAAACCTTTCTTTCTTTCTTATCATAGTTAGTTTGATTTTTATACGTGTGATTTTAAATATATTCATATGAATTAAAATTTGAGGACTAAATATAAAATAATTTGATTTTTATATGTCAAATTCTTTTCAATTTGGTGTTAAATTATAAAACAAGTTTAATTCCATTTAAATCTCAATAATATTGTTTAATTTTTGTTTTCAATTATTTTAAATACACCATTAATTTTTTTTGAAAAATCATCTACATCTCACTATTATTATTTTATGTAGTTCCTCCCAAAAATCACTTGCTTATATTCAATTTAGATGGATTGATAATACATATATTTATTTCAACAAATAAACCATTCAAATAAAAAAATCATATTGAACTAAGAGGAATGGTGACCCAATTTCTAACCACTCCATCTGCATAATTTCAAATTCCATTTTAGTCTTTGTCTGAAACAAATAACATACAAACAATTTAAGCAAAAATACTACAAAAAGATAAAGTGGAGGAGAAACCTCTAATTTTTTGGAATGTATAGAATCATGATAAATAAATAAACTTGTATTAATAATTTAGAAATAATTTTGGTAGATTATCACTTTCCTTAAAGCACTAAAAACACTTTTTTAGTTGATCATGCCAAGAAAAGTATTACTAAAGATAATTTTTTTATTTCCATAAATATAATTCAAGGTTAGGAATAAAAAATAAACAAATGGATTATGGAAAAAATATTTACAGAATTATCTTTAACTAAGAAAAAGAGGATTTGAGAAATTTTCTAAAACATCTTATTCTACATATAGATAGTGGTGCTCCTATGAGTAGTGACTAAGGTTTTATGGCATGATATATAGATTAAATTTATAATATTTATATAAATATTTATAATCAAATAATCCAATTTCATTTTTGTTTATGAAAATAATCTTAATACAAAATTTTATATATATTTTTTAAATAGCTTCATTATTCTTTCCCACAGTGTTAGCTACCAATAAATTTCTAATATTTATATAAATATTACACAAAGAGGATTCTTTCTACATTGCTACTTATTACTGCAATGTTAATTTAAAACTCTATATAATTTTATTCACTATTCTTACATACATTATTAGCTATCAATTAGATATTTCCATTTATACATCTCCAACTAGAATGTTAATTTATACATCTATGACTAGAATGGTAATTAACAATTTGATATTTTCTTAAAATTTATTTACTATTATTACTATAATGTTAACCACCAATTGGATATTTCCATTTATACACATGTGATTATTTAATGTTTGATTACCGACTAGATATTTTAATTCATATTAGTTTTAAACGACAATTTCTAGAGGATAAACTAAATATAGTTTTCCTCATTAAAACTTTATAATTTACAACTAGGGGTTTTGTTTCATAATTATAGGAATATTTGGTATAAATATTAAATAATATGACATTGTTAGTTTATTTTGAGGCTTGAAATATTGATTTAAAACTATGTTTTTTTGGATTTGTTTGAATTTTAAATCTTACAAAGAAAAAAATCATGGCATTGCTAGTGAAGATATTGAATATTGCTCACCTAATTAAAAACTTATTCTTGGAGATAATTTATATTTTTTATTAGATCTTGTTTTAATGGTTTTATTTTAAATATTCTTACTTTTTTTATTGAATATATTATACACCAAGGTTATTTTGAGTACTTTTAATTTCCTAATTCAAAATTTATATTTTGAATAAATTACAATCATGGCATTGAAAGTGGATAAATTAAAATATTTACTCACTTAATTCAATATTTATATTTAGATAAATTATTATTTTATATTTTATATTTATGAAATTATGTTTTTGATTATATAAGGCGGTAGAATAGGAGCCGAACCCTTACAGAAGCAGAGGAACCACTAAGGCAATCAACATAAATGATGCCTTACAATAGGAACGACATGATCAATGTACCAACAGACACAACAAACTAAAATAAAACAAAGATAGGAAAAATGAGAGACAAAGAAATCTCTCCTTACATAAACATAGATTTTATGAGGTCATTTAATTTCTTAGTGTTCTCTACATTGACAGCAGAAGCAGTATTACCCAAGTCCTACAGCATAGACATATAAAAGAGAATAGAATTTCAGAGCCCAGTGGTAAATTTTTGCTCCAATTTCTAGATACAACCCTTTAGGGTATAAATTTTAGATTTCAAACCAATCTCGGTTTCAGTTTCTCATTAGCTTCCTCCACATACATCTTTCCCTATTTGTCAGCATTTTCTGCAATGTTAGCAACATCCTCTGTAGTAGCCTCAAATTCTCTTGTCTCCTACTTACCTTCAGTATCCTCAGAGACTTCCTAAACTTCCAATTCGTTGTTCTCTTCTACCTAGGTGGCTTCCTTTGAGGTGATCTTTGAATAGTCAATAAGCCTAGCCTTGGGAGTAGGTTTTCCAGCAATCCACCCCGACCATCAAACTCCTGAGGAGAGGCCCTCCTTACTAACCTTAGTGGACATATGGGATTTACTACATTAACCCCCAGTGGTCCTATAAGGATTTTTATGGGTCCCCATAGTGGTTCCCCCAATACCCTATTCCCCAGCATAAAACTTCGTCTTCTTACCCTTCATACTCACAAAGGAGCCAGGGATGTCTATGGGGGTCTCCTCAAGAGTAAAAAAGGAGACTTATTTAGTTTTGGTAGAGATAGGGGAAGGACAGGGCTCATCGCCAGCATCACTAGCAAAAGGATTAGAATAAATTTCCTTGTTATCAATTCTAATAGTCTTGGATGGCTCAAGGGCATGGTGGAAATTATACAAATAGAAAATGAGGCCCTAATGGAGGGGGATAGGATTCATATCAGGTTTTTTTGCCAATTTTGCTCTCAACCTAAAGACAAAATGTTCTAGGGAGGAGAGCAGATAAAAGGGAAAATTGATGAGAGAATTATGCCTAAAATGATTTAAAAAGTGGGAGATGATAATTATAGAACCTAGTGAATCATCCTTCCAGCATGAAATACTTCATGAGGATGAAGCACACTCCATCCCACGGCTTAGGTAATTTGGCTTGATCAAATCCTCCTTGGTAAGGAGCAAGTTCTTTACCTTCTCCCAGAAATAGTGTCTAGCTAGAAAGATCCATGATTTTTGTTTTATTTTTTAGCTTCATCCCCTATGTGGACATGCCTATGGCCATAGCTATCACCTTTTCAAAAATATTAAAGCTAATTCTTCCAATAGTGACTCGCTGATTTAACCAAGACCTCATGAATTATTCAGACAATTTTTCATCAAACCCATTGAGTCTCTCCAAGTAAGGACTAATCCCATCCTATTTGTAGTAGTGTCAGACCAATAGGTTATCTATGAACTCATAGCAAGAGACTCATTCCATTCAAATATTATTGCTCCCCATTTTGGATTTACAGACCAGACTAGGAGAATTCCCAATTTTTACCTTCATAGTTGAAGTAGCTTCAAGCCCTTACTCTCGAATATGTATAATGATAATGTGATAGCACATAATTTGGAGTATCATGCACTGATGACATGTACTCCTCCCATGTTTAAACATTATTTCCCAGTGATCTCCATAATGAAATCTGCTCACCTTAAAACATTGGTACAATAAATTGGAAATGATTATCAAAAGAGTACAATAGGCACCAAACTCTGAGATCCACGTCAACACCCTCCAAAGGGACCAACTAATAGAGCTATCCTTCTCACATGTCTGACTCATCCTTAACAAGTCATTTCCTTTTGGATAAGATCCCTAATGTTTAAATGGATATGATCTATTTGGTGCCAACATTGCCAATTTAAAAATTATTGGCCGAGATTGGCACAGGCATCAGTAACACTATTTCCCTCTCTATAAATATGTGAAATATCAAACCTAATAAGCTTCTACAGAAGAAATTGAATATCCATAATGATATATTTTAACATAATGCCCACATTTGATGCTTTTTTAACTACATTGATAATCATTTTAGAGTCCCCCTGGACACTCAAATTCCTTATACTTAGGGATATATCCAATTTTATCCCCCATAGGAGAGTTGTTGATTTAGCATAATTATTACTCTAGTAGCCTATTCCACCATCATAGATAGCAATCATCCACCCTTTGTCATTTCTTATAATCCCTCCCCCACTAGCTTTACCATCAGACTTAGAGGCCCCATCAAAGTTAAGTTTCATCTAGTTAGGCTTTGGGGGATTCCATTTAGTATTAAGCTCTATAGAATTTTGGAATTATTATAAGTAGGAATATGATTTAGAACCTTCCACTTAGCCACAATTTGTTTTTCTTCTTGAGTTAGGGGTTTCTCTGCAGTATGAATATGAGTAATGGTGACACTTTCCAAAAGAGTCTCAACAAAAGAATGAAACACCTAAAAGGCATTTCTGGTAGTATCCCTAAAAATTTTGTGGTTGCACTCTTTCCATAAAATCCAACTCAAATAGGGTAGAGTTTGATTCCATAATTCCATGAGCCAAGGATGAAAAAAGGAAGGATTCTAGCTAATAATGACTTTCTTAAGGTTAGAGTTATAGACCCACTCAATACTAACTTTATTTAGGATTATGCCCCAAAGTTCTTGGGCAAAATCATAGTGTATGAAAAGGTGAGAGATTGTTTCCTCTTTCGAACAACACAAATAGCATTTGTTGACTAGGGTAAACCCTCTTTTCTAATTATTGTCTTGGATTAAAATTTTGTTATGAGCAGTAGCCCACCAAAACATGTTGATTTTTGGTATAAGTTTATAGTTCCAAACCTTTTTCCATATCTCTTTATTCTGAGCCTCATGAATCAACAATTGATAACTAGACTTGATAGAGAACCATCCATTATTATTTGGCCACTATTATTGTTCATCTTCACATGGAAAGAGAGGGATTTTGATCCCCTAAATCAACTGATGAATAGCTAGAACTCTAGGGAAGAGCTCAGGCCAATGAGCACAATAATCTAATAGATTTTTCTATCTCTTTATGCCATTGTTATTATGCATGTAATCACTTACTTTATAGCCATAAAATTGAGTATCAATGTTAGCAATTTCTCCATAGTTTCCCTATGTGATAAGAGCCTTATCCTTTACCCAAATGTCATTTCAGAATTTAATATGCCAACCATTTCCCAATTTCCATCTAATTCCTTGCTTAAGAAGGCTTCTACTTTTTCACATTTTATTCCATATCACAGATCCCTGGGGTAGCCCTACCTATTGAAGAAAGTTAGAACCATCAGTACTATGCATATAATTGGCATACATTATTTCCCCCTAATCATTATTTTTATGAATTAGGTTCCATTTGATTTTGGGGAGAAGGGCTTTATTCGTGTTCTTGAGAGATATAATATTGAGGCCACCATGTGATTTCAAAAGACACACTTTTTCCCATTTGACCAAAGACATTCTCTGTTTATCTTCCAGTCCCATCCATAAGAATTTTCTTTGAATCTGTTCCAATTTATCAGCAAAATACGTAGGTATTTTAAAGAGAGACAATAAGTAGGTAGGAATCCCTTGAAGAAAGGCCCGAAGAAGCTACAATTTGCCTATAATGCTGAGAAGTTTCCCTTTCCAACCAAGAAGTTTATTTTGAGTTCTTTCCAATATTCCATTCTAAAAACTAGGAGATACCTCTTTGACCATGAGGGGAAGGCCCAAAAAGGTAGTAGGTAGAACATCTTCAACACAGTCTAGGATGTCAATGATTTTTTGGCTAAGGTCATTAGGAGTATTGAAGAAGTACACATTGCTTTCTCAAAGATTTATGCTTTGCCCAGACTCTATGGCATATTTATTTAAAATATTCTTCCATCTCCTAGTTTCAATCACTGAGGAGATGCCAAAAAGAATGGTATCATCCACAAACTATTGCACCACCATAGGGGGAAGAGAGGAAGCATGTTTGATGCCCACTAAATGTTTAGAGACTATATTGGCTTGTATGTATCTCACCAGTGCCTCTACCATTATGATGAATAAGTAAGGGGAGAGAGGGTCCACGTGGTGGATTCCTCTTGAGGAAGAGAAGAAAACTCTAGGGACCCCATTGACTAGGACCAAAAATTTTGTAGAAGAGACAACGCTCCATATCAATCAAGACATTTTATCATTAAACCCAAATTTCCTGATGACTTGGAATAGAAAAGTCCATGAGACCCTATCATATGCTTTAGAAATGTCTAGCTTAAGAGCCATACCAAGTATTTTGCTCTTGTCCATGGAATGAATAGTCTCATAAGTGGAGATCACATCATCAAGAATTTTCTGACCTGGGATAAAGCCTTTTTGAGCAGGGCTATTAATTTTGTCTAAAAAAGGTTTGATTTTCATAACCAACACTTTAGTGTAGAGTTTATAAATAGTGTTACATAGACTAATAGGTCTAAAATCTATAAGGTGTGTGGGTTGTGACTTTTTAGGAACAAGCACTATAAAAGTATTATTAGATTATTTCAAAATTTTACCTGATCTAAAGAAGTCATGTACATCATCAGTAAGATCCATTCCCACTATATCCCAATATTCCTAGAAGAATATAGGAGGGAAGCCATTAGGACCCATGGATTTGAAAGAACCCATAGAAAATAAAATAGGACAGACTTCCTCTTTTGATATAGCCTTAACATCTCTTGGTTATCTTCCTCAGTTATCAAACAGGGGATTTTATCAATGAATTGGTTCATAGTTCCATCATTCCCATCATCATTATTTTGTTTAGTGAGCAAATTCTACAAGAATATCTTGGCTTGTTCCCCTATCTCATTATCTTTAGTTATAATGTTTCCATTATCCAAACATAACTTTGTTAGGGAGTTAGCCTTCCTGTGTTTCATGGCTGAGAGATGAATGAAGGCTATGTTCTTGTTCCCCTCTTTGAGCCACTAAAATCTAGATTTATATTTCCAAAAAACCTCTTCTCTATCCATAAGATTCTTCTAGTCAGAAATTAGGACATTCTCTTCTTTATAAGTGTCTTCTAAATCATCACCTTGAGCCATCTGCTGCTAAATATCTACATGTTTTCTAGCTATGTTTTTCTTTTGATGAAAGACCTGACCAAAGCTATATATATTCCATCCATAAACTTCCTATTTGATATGATAATGTTTTATGACTAATCTAAACATAGGAGTGCCCTGGATAGGAATTTGCCACCATTGGGCCACCAATTGTCTGAAGTCTTTATGTTTGATCCACATAGCTTTAAAATGGAAGGACAAAGGACCACATTGTCCCTAATCTTTCCAACTAAGGAAGATTGGGCAATGATCAAACATGGTTCTAAGAAAATATTACAAGTGCATATTATGATAATCATTCTAATTACTAGAAATAAGAAATCTATCTAACTTAACTTGATTCATTTGGTCTCCTCTTCTTCTGTTAGACCAGGTGAAATTTTGATTTTGCAATTCAATATCCAACAATCCCCAATCACTTATAAATTTATCAAAGTTAAACATGTTGTCAGATTAATCAATAATCTCACCCTATTTTTTAGAAGGGTATAACAGAGTGTTAAAGTCTCCAGCCAACATCCATCTAGTGTACTGGGTATTAGTCCTAAAGCTACTCAAATCTATCCATAAATTTTGCCTCAATGCTCTGTTATTTGGGTCATAGATATTGATCAATGACCAGTTCAAGGAGGACAAAGAGAAGTTGATAATCAAAAAATGTTTATTATAAGCAATACAAGATCCCTAAATTTTAGCACTATTACACATAGTTAAAATCCCACCTAAAGCCCCTTTAGATGGACTAATGTAAAAAGCAGCCTTAGGCCATATGTAGTAAGCTATTTTCTTAAAACTCTCCTCATTCATCTTGACCTCTTGGAGTGATAAAATATCTAATTTATTATCTAGAATGTAGTTTTTAACCTCAAACTATTTGGAAGGACTGTTAAATCCCCTCAATTTCCAAGATAAAATTCTCATTTAGAGGATTTGAGGGAATGGGTCTCCAGTGTTTTCTATTTCCCATTGGAAATCTCCCTAGCGATCTCTCTTTGTCTTGTTTCTCTTAGGGTTGGTCTCCCTTGATTAGGATCAATTCCAACATCTGTAGATTTTTTACCTTTATGGTTCTTTTTCTTTGGGGCAACCCATTCTTCTTGTTCATTGCTACTACCATTTTGTCCTATTTCACCTGTTACTAAATAATTGCCTGCTTGGTCACCTACTTCTAGAGCATGGAAAATATATGTGTTTGAATGTAAGGCTACTTCTCCCTCAGTATCTACTATTTTAGAGGTAGTTCCACCTAAACACCTCTTAACACTTTACCTTCTGCATCATCCCCATCGATCATTTGGGCACATATTTCTCCTTCCTCAGACATATTGGTCTGTTGATCCAAAGACTTAACTATGTCTATTATAACCTTCTAACTATCATTGTCCAAGACCTTCTTATTATTTTCCTCTAGGATAGATTTTTTCTCATTACCAGAGACCTCCTCCTGACTAGCCTTTTCCCTGACCTATTTAGTATTATCAGGGTTTTCTGCATTACCCCCATTCCCTAACTGCCAAAGTTTCTAGATTTGTGAGACTGATCATCACCTTCAACTGGGGAATCATCTTTCCTTCCTGTTTGCTTCACCTTAAATTGGGTCATTATATGTCCCTTTTTTCTACATATTTGATAGAAAGTGGTAGCATTTTAATATATGATCAGTTGAGTCCAAGTCCCATATTTAGAGTTTAACTCTATAGACGTGAAGAGGGTCTGATTAATCTCTACATTGACACACAAATGAGAATACACACATCTAGATTGCCATCTAGTGGTATGATCTATAGTGACATATTGGCCAATAGAGTTACTAATAGTTGTAAATATTTTTTCATCCCAAAATTCCAATGGGAACCCTATCAATCTTACCCAAGAAAGAGCAGACTTGTTAAGGTCTGAGTTGGGGTCAAATCCTGGTTTCCATGAGCACAGGGTAAGTGAATGTGGACCATACAGCCATGGTCCTCTAGCAAGAATAACTATCATATCCTCCCTATTCATAAATCTAAATAGGAATAAGAATCTTACCGTAGCAGTGATTGAGACACTACCTTTAATTCTCCACCTAGACATTACCCATTTCCTAACCATCTCAATATTAGGATAGAAGGAGAAAAACATACCTACCAATGTAAGGTCCATGGTCAACATGATTTCCTCAACCAGATCATCTGAGATAGTTAGGGCCATACCCTCAGTGGAATCATTTTTGATAGGAAGGCTCAACATGTTTTTAGTGGAACACATCTTTTCACCTCTTAACACTTTCTTCCATCCATTGGAGGGAATGTCCTCTATCAAATTCAAGTTTAGGTCCCCAGAGGCACTGCCAATGGTAGTAGCCTCCATTGGATTCGTGAGCACTATGGTCACACTCAGAGGGCCCTACAAGGTGGGAAAAAACTATTTTCAAATTTTTCTGAGTAGCATAGGCTATGCATGTTAATATTTTGAATAATTTTTATTACTAATTAAAAAACATTTTGTATAAAAGTTTGATGTGGTTTTGTTTTATTGTTAATAAAAATAGTTACTGTAGATTTTCACATTTTTATTAATTGTGGATTATTAAACTAAGATTAAAAATAAATTATTTCTCTCATATTATTATATCTCATTATAGTTGGAAGGAAATCAAGGATATTTGGAGTGTAAGGAATGATCTTTTAAGTTATATAGATTATCAAATTTACATCACCAAGTAGGAAACCTAACTTTTTAGATTCATGATAAAGATAATTATGCCATCCATTTAGTCTTAATTTGTTGAGGAATGTAATAACACATTTTAATATTGGGTTATGGTTTACTTATCTACACTCAAGAGTACTTCATTATTTAACTCATTAGTTTGATTATTTATAAAATGTCATAAAAAATTTCACTTGGAATATATGACATTGACAGATAGGTGATATATTTTTTAAATCGAAGAAAGAAAATATTTTTTTGGTATACATAAAAAACATAAAAGAGGGTTTTTAAAATAAAAACATTTATATGGAATATACAATATATTTTTCATAGATAATAAAACATGCTTTGATTACCACAAACAAGATGTCCTTTTATTTGGACTACCTTTAAGATATAAATTCTATGGCACACTACATTTTGATAAAAAATATTTGCATGCTTATGCATGTCGTTAGAACAAATGGGGCCATATATAAATATGTGTTACTCTTTGGAAACATATAATTAAACTATTAGTGATTTGTATTGAGTTGCTTTACAATAAAGTAAGATAAAATTAAATGATTTTGATAAATTATGTTGCACTGAGTAGATTGTATTTAATATGTTGAATTATTTATTTATTTTTATATTTTAAAAAATAATCTAGACCAAAATAAAATTTATATTCAAATAAAACTTCTTGGATCATTTCATTATATCTAATTATGGATTTAATTTTATTACAAAAGCCTTTGTAATAATTATTATCAGCAACCTATTGTTTTGACATTGGTTAAAACTTATCTTTAAATGGCACGACTCTTGTATATTGAAATAATTAATTAAATTAAATTATTATAGGATATTTGATGGAGTTCATCTGAGTGGCTCTCATTTTTTTAAAAAAAAATCCTACACATTACTAGGTGAAATGATCAATTTTGATTGTGTTGAACTTGAATGGTGTTTTAATTCATACAATTCATAAAAAAATAGTTTTTCAAAGAAGGTCAACATAGTATGGGCTATTGAGCTAAAAAAATCTTTTATTTGACAAAAATTAGGGGATTTACTACATAAATGTTTATGTATCTTAAAAATTGGTATGTTTACATCAACTAATTCCAAAAACTTAAACAACTTAATTATCTCATTACTTCGTTATAAAAAATTGAAATAAAATAACTTTGAATTTATATATAACCAAAAATAATGAAAATGAGTTCACTAAGATGAATATAAATGTTTATAACTTTGAAATTATATATAACAGAAAATAATTAAAATTGATTCACTGAGATGATTATAAAGTTTTTGGAAACCATATAATATTTTTAAAAACCACTAGAGTTAGTTTAGAAATATATTAAGGTATATACAATTGATTGAATACAATGTTAATTGATGATTCTTATGATAAACATATATGTAATGATAAGGTTAGTTATACCATCGTAAATAGATTTAATAATTATTTATATAAATAGAATTACTTTCTACATGAATTATGTTTAGTATTACTAAATGTAAAATAAGTTACAGCTCGAAGGCAAGTTTTAAATAGATTGCAATGCATTTTCAATAATATAATTATTATGGTACTTATAATTATGGGAGGAAAAATATAATATTTCCACTATAATACATAAACTATTTTTAATCAATTAGATGTTGCATTAATTATACCTTTGATAATTTTGATGTTTAAATTGTTACATTGATTTATTTGTTTTAAATTATTTACACTAAAGGTTATGAAAATATGTGTGATAAATTCACCACACTAAATGTTCAATATATATTTTTGATATTGTTTTTGCACTTATATGTAAAGGTAATAAAAAATAAAAATTGTGATAAATGTGTCTGTTTTGTTTGTGTTATTTTGCTTTCACTTATATATAAGTAAATAGTAATTGAAAATTTGTGATAAATATGTTACAATTTATGATGGATAATTTTCAAGTAATTACACCAAAGTAAAATATTAATTACTAATATGATTTTGAAACAAAACTTTGAATTGATTTAACAAAAGGGGGTAATACTATTCAAATGGAAGGGAGAATTCATCTTATGGAGTTTATTAATAAAGAAGGACTAATGGATATGGAGCTTCAGGGAATTCAGTTTACATGGAGCAATAAGAGAATGGGTAATGATTGTATACAGGCCAAGCTTGATAGGGCTCTCATCTCTCCAGACTGGACAAAAGATTACATATGTAAGTTGGAAGCGTGCCATAGAATAGGCTCGGATCATTATCCTCTTCTCTTCACAGCGGTCAAAATGAACCAGAAAAAGAATCATCCTTTTAGATTTAAAAAGATGTGGATGCAGCACCCACAGTTTGAAAGTAAAATGGAAGAGTGGTGGAATATACCTATTGAGGGGACAACCCTCTTTAGAGTTGCATCCAGGCTCAAGAACGTTAAAAAGGAAGTTAACAAATGGAATAAGGATTGTTTTGGAAATATCTTTGAGAAAAAGAACACTATCAAGGAGGAAATTAATAGAAGTCAAGAAAAAATTCAGCAAAATGGATACACCTCAGACCTCCTTACAGAAGAAAGGGAACAATTGGTTCAATATCAAGATCTTATAACTAAGGAAGAAATCTATTAGAGACAAAGATCTAGGGTGTTATGGTTAAAAGGAGATAAAAATACAATTTTTTTCCATCTCTCCACTCTGAAACACAGAGCTAAAACTCGTATACAATATTTGAAAAAAGGAGATCAGAAGATGTCAGAGGAAAAGGAAATAAAGGAGGAAATGCTTTCCTTTTTCTCCTCCCTGATGAAGGCTGATATAAATATCAATTTGGATAGTTAGGATGATATCCTACGTGTGGTTCCTCCTTTGGTCTCGAAGGAGTAGAATAAAATGTTATGCTTAATACCTAAGGAGGAGGAAATCTTCAAAGCAGTTAGTTCTTTAGGAGGAGATAAAGCACCTGGACCAGATGGATTTCCCATGTTCTTTTTTCAAAAGCTATGGAAACTAGTTGGCAAAGATGTAAGTAATGCAGTGAAGTAATTCTTTGGAGACAAATAGATGCTTAAGGAAGTTAATGCCACTTTTCTATGTCTGATTCCAAAAAAGATCAGAGCTGACTCTCCTGATCAGTTTAAACCAATTAGTCTGTGCAATTCCTTCTATAAGATTATATCCAAAGTTTTTACATCCAGACTAATTCAAGTGATCCCTTCGATTATTACTAATCAACAAAATGGATTCATCCCAGGAAGACAAATCCTCAATTCTATAATTACTACTCATGAGAATATTCATTCATTGTTCAGCTCTAACAATGAGAGGTTCATAATGAAAGTTGATATTGCTAAAGCATATGACAGGGTGGACTAGTTATTCCTTTCAAATAGTCTTATTGCCTTTGGATTTGAACAAAGAGTGGTTGATATTATTAAGAAATTGATATCTACTACTTCTATTGTAGTGCTGGTAAATGGGAGTTTGTCCCGCTTCTTTAAACCGTCAAGGGGATTGAGACAAGGGGATCCTATATCCCCTATTCTGTTTATTATTATGGCTGATAGTATGGGATGATATATAGGGGAATTAGTCTGTAAAGGTCTATTTAAGGGTCTGAAACCCTCTTCTCATCCTTTAATATGCTCCCATGGCCAATTTGTTGATGATACTATTTTCATGGGGCAATCTAAAGTCATAGAAGCAAGAACATTGAAGAAAGCTATAAATTTATATTCAGCTGCCTCAGGACAATTGATTAACTAGAATAAAAGTGTAGTGTTCTTCACTAACACCCCAAGTCATAGACAGAACAAAATAGATAAAATCCTTGAATGCTCCATAGCTTTCCCCTCCTCTTACCTGGGTCTCCCTCTTGGGATGAAAGTTCTTGAAGCTTTTTGGGAAGGACTTATTAGCAAATTTAGCAAGAAACTTGCGGGATGGAAAGGTAATTTTCCAAGTCAGGCAGGAAAACTTACCCTCCTCAAAGCAAGTCTTCAAAGCATACCCACTTATGCTTTGAGTCTTTTCAGAATTCCCACCAAATTTGCAGAAGCTATTGAAAAAATTCAGAGAAACTTTCTTTGGACAAGTACTGAGGAGAAAAGGAGAATTCCTTCAATTAAATGGGATAACATTTGTAAACCTGTCAGGGAAGGAGGACTAGGAATAAGGAAAATTAGAAGTATGAACACAGCTCTCTTAGCCAAGCAGGGATGGAGGGTTTATCAGGAAAATAAAGAATGGAGCAATATATGGAAGCATAAGTATTTATTCAAGGCAAAGTCCCTCTCTGATTTTTTTTCTTACCTTGTCATCTCCCATCCATCTACCATATGGGGGGTAGTTTAGGGTACTAAACAAGTTTTAGAAGAAGGAATCTCTTGGAAAGTTGGCAATGGAAAAAGGGTGAAATTTTGGGAGGATGTTTGGTTAAAAGGAAAACCTTTGATAGATGAAATCCAAGATAAAGAAGCAATAGACCGATGTAAGTAAAGATTGGGAATAATGGTTAAGCAATAATGGCAGAATAACTCTTGGGTGAACCTTACTGATCTTGATCAATATGTCAAGAATATACAATTATCCCTAAATGATATATCTCTCTACCCTAATCTTGAAGATAAGATTGTTTGGCATAATGAGCCTTGTGGACAATTTAAAGTTTCTTCCATTTTTAAGTCAAATGGAAATGGCTACAAACCTTTGTAGATGAAGGCCTGGATAAAGGGGCTCATCCCTAAAATCAAAATCTTCTTTTGGACCCTCCTCCAAAATAAAATATTGACTCTGGATAATTTATAGAAAAGAGGAATATATATTGTGAACAGGTGTATTCTTTGTAAGAAGGGCTTTGAAGATAGAGATCACTTGTTTGTTAACTATTCTTTTACAAAGTAAGTTTGGAAATAAATCCTCAATCTGTGGGGTATTGCTTGGATCTACCACAAAAATGTGGAACTATCTCTTAAAAGTTTGTATTGTCCCTCAAAGAATCCTGAAGTTATATTTTTATGGAAACTAACTCTTCCCCATATTTGGTGGGGAATATGGAAGGAAAGAAATAACCAAATTTTTAGAAGTAAAGAACTTCCCGGATGGGTGGTGGGGCAGAACATCATTAGAGCTATTAAGGAGAATTTTTAATTTCAAAGGAATCCAAACCCAACCTTTCAAGTGGATAATCCCTTAAGAACAGAAAATTCTAATGGTAAACCTGAAAATCCCAGACTAGTTGTTACTTGGAATGTCCCCCCTCAAGGGTGGATTAAAGGAAACTTTGACAGAGTTGCTAAAGGGAATCCAGGGAATGCAGGATGTGGAGGAGTCTTAAGAAACCATATGGTAAATGTAATCGATGTTGTTGTAATCCCCATTGGAAAGTTGAATTGTCATATTGTTGAAGCCTCTGCTGCCCTTCAAACCATCAAACTAGCTGTGGATTCAGGATATTCTAAATTATGGCTGGAAGGGGACTCCTTGAATATCATAAATATTCTAAACAATAAAAATTCTGTCATGGACTATAGAGGCTATGGTGATGGAGATGAAGACTTTAATAAAAAAAAATTAAAAATTAACAATTACCCACACCTACTGTGAAGCTAACGGAGTGGTAGATTAGATAGCAAATTATGTAGTCCGAATAGAACACAAAGTGAGGTGGCAAGAAACATTAAAAAAGAATGTCGATCTTAAAGCGCTAATTCATCATGATGCAGTTCATGCAAAGGAGGGAAATATTAGCTTGTAATAGAAATCTAATGAGTTGGAGGAGTAGCTTCACAGAGAAAGGTTTACAATCATTAATAAGGAAGGCCCTCAAGAATGAGAAGTGGATCCTGAACGTGTCAAAAAAAAGGTGAGATTTGAGCAAAATTGGTAGCAGGTGGGATCATTATATAGTTCACAGTGATTGGGTATCAAAGGAAATCTGCATGGCTCACGTAAGGAAAGGAGAACCAAGGAAGCAGGAACCCAAAAACTGCAAAGAGTGGAGAGCGAAACAAGATGTCTGGAAAATCTTGCAGAAAGGGAAGGTTGTGAACTACATGGAAAGGCTCCATGGTTCAAAACCTCATATAACAACAAATTTTTTCAAAAAATGGATTGATGATAGGGTCACTCTGCATGGCATCATAGTGAATCTAACAGAGGAATTTATAGCAGAGGTTACGGGGCTGTCTACAGAAGGAATAAAATTCTCCAAGCAGACTAGCATTTCAAATGAGGCCTTTTGTAAATTCCCTAAGATGGACATTGAAGAGCAGAAGCTGGAAAAGAATGGGGATTTCTTTGAATTGGAACAGATTAAGGGCATTTGGAGGGATGTCTTATGTTGTATTCGGGAGTACTTCATACTCAATGGAAGAAGCAAGAGAGTCCACAAATTCCACTTTGTATTCCTAAATCATTTCAAACACAAAGTAAGAATTTCCTTTCCCTTTTATCTGTGTTTCTCTTTGGTTCAAAGTTTATTCACTCATAGGAAGAAGGAAATGTGTCCTATTCTACATGAAGGATTAATTTTGATAATTGAAGGCTACTGTAAGAACAAGGCCATGGTTAGGAACCCTTATTTGGGGAAAAATAAGGATTCACGGAGTAACAAGAGTGAAATTGTTAAAGGGAAAGATAAAATCAAGCCCCCTAGTGTCAAGATTTAGAATGTTGATGAGGATACAGAGTGGGAGAGAACTGATAAGTCTGGGGAGGAAATCTTGGAGGAAGAGGGATGAATAGAAAGCAGGAATTCAATTTCCAATGAGGAAGAAGAAGATCAAGAGAAGAATGAGAAAAAAGGAGTCAACATAGAGGAGAAGTCTGAAAATAGTGAATATGACTCTGAGGAAAACCAGCAAGTGTTTGAGGATGATAATGTCCTGGATGACCCGGTTGAGGACCCTATTTCAATAAATGAGAGGGAAAACACAGTTCAGGCTGACAACCAAGAAAAGGATTTGGGAGTTCAAGATGAAACTAAGGAACATAATCAAAGGGGAAGAGAAGACCACATTGAAGAAGGTGGGAATAGTCCTAATAAGAACACAGAAGAGTGGAGTGATAAAAGGTAGAATGATGGAAGGCACACACCTATGAGATGGGTTAATTACAAAGTAGAGGCTACCCTCCAACTTGATTCATGGATGTTTAAGGAGATAATGGATCTCCAAATAAAAATGGAAACAATGGAAGACAACCAGAAGGTAGTTTGGAACAAAATCAATAATATGGAAAAATAGATGAGAGACATCCCCATCAAGCTCAAAGACTATGAGAACAACCTAAGGGAACTCATCAAGGAGAGCAAAATGAAAATGGAGGAAGTTACATCCAACATATGTGCTGCAGCTGTTAATATTGGAAAAAGAGCTAATGAGGAGATCAAATGCTTGGAGGGGCCTAGCAAGAGGACAAGACAAAGCTCAGGAAAGAAAGCTATGCAAGAGGGAGCCATGTCGGTGGCTACTGCCATTTAGGATACTGCTGTGAAAGGTAAGGAAGTAGTGGAAATGATTTTGGAACTGGAAGAATACCCTGGTTCTTCTAGTTGGTTGTGTTATCTAGTCATGTTTCCTGGTTTTTGTAATCTTTTGACTATGGTGTAGCCAGGTCTATGTAAAACCTGGGTCTTGACTTGTGGTCTTTTCGGTGGTTTCAAGTTCATATAAAACCTATTTATGTTACTTCTTTGTAGTAGGTTTTAGGTTTTTCCTGTGGTCATAAATGCTTCATCTTTCTATATTTGTTTCAAGGTTTTGGGGTCCCTTCAAAACCTATTTTTACCTTAATCTAAAACAAATTAAATTCATGTATTATATTAAAAATAAAATATTAATCTCCATTATTTTACAATAAAAAATGATTTTTTTCAACAAATTAAATTCAACAATATACTTGTTTAACACTAAATTTTCACAACTTTCAAATTAGAATCTTAAAATATGATATCTCATACCAAAAAAATTAAATTGCAATATGATAGTAGCAATATTGAATTGTAATAATTGATACTAAAAATTTCAATAAAGATGGTTTTCCAAATTAATTTGGACTATAATATGTCTAAATATAATTAAATTATGGTTCATACGTAAGAATAAACCTCTTCCAACTTTTAACTAATGCACTCAATCGTAAATTATACTATTTTTTTATATTATTTCTCCAATATCACTACACTAAGCCTTAGATTAAGTTAAATCTCATTATTTGACTATAATAAAATTATATCCTTCCAAACCCAAGATTTGAACTCAAATGCTTATGTGATATAAAAATATGAAGTTTACAGTAGATGGTGTCTTAAGAAAATATGACTCCAAGAGAAACATCAATGCTATTTTTTATAGGAAGCTCAAATGAAGTGACTCTATCCATGCCTATAAATGGAATTCACTTCTAATATCATCTTCCTCATTCATAAAATAATAATTATGTAATACATTAACCTCTTTAGCTATATTATATTAGGAATGTTTACATAGACCCTTAGATATTTTGACACTTCCTATCCTAGTGCTCATTGGTATGATTCTTAATAAATTTTTTGGTTTCATGATAATTAAGGCCATTATCATGATACAATCAATGTAATCATATATATTTCAAGTTCTTACTTGGTGAAAGCATTGATCATGAATAAATAAATATCAAGTGTCACCAAGCTGATGAGAAGGTAGCTAAGACTCATGAATATAAGGTCAAATGCGATGCACTTCACCAAGACAATTCTAAACTTACCATCTATGCCAATCCATTTCCAAACTATTGATGCTTCTAATTGCTCCATAGATCATTAATTATTGTTGATGAACACTTCTCATTTTAGGATTATAAGAATCCAAGGCATGAGTTGTAGTTTGTGACAAGTAGTGTGTCTGTGGTGGAATAGTCGATAAAGTATGAGAGCTGCCCACAAAATTTGTTTGATGTGGTGGTTTAGAGTCACCAAGGTCTAAGTCTTTGTAGTGTTGTATTCTTCTTGGTCAATATTTTTAACTCTAACCTAATTTAAGTGAATATTTATATTTATCTTTAAACTAAAGTGAGAATTGATAAAAAAAAGAAGCAAAAGGTAGGGTAAGGTAGAAAAAAAACATGATTAAAAGCATTAGTCTCAAACACAATGACAAATTTATATTCAATCTAAGTATACATTTAACCAATTAGTAATGCAACATAGCATAATCCTAAGATTCACCAAAGATCAAGCAAGATTCAAGGAAATATAAAGATCATGAGTAAGATTCAAGATTATTTAAATGTTTTTCTATGTTAATATGAGTTTCATAAGAACACTCAAATGCAGAGAAAATAAAATGAAGTAAACTTAGAATCCTTCAACTAGTATAGCACATAAGAAATTCGAAACCTCATGAACATAAAATATAGCTCATCTATCCAAGAAACATTCTAATCTAAGACATCCAACTTTAATTAAGAGAAAGTAGAAGTAACATAACACAACACTAGATAATCTTTGTAGAATTCCAATTGTATTAATTACTCTAGTATAAAATTTCTCAAAATCCCTCCCTTTAAAAATGGTAATACTTGTGTATTTATAAAATACATAAGCAATATGCCATCCATCTTTCCTTCAAATTTTATAAGAAGTAAGGATAATTGTATTTTTAAAAATAACTCTATACTACATATGGCCATTAGGCACCTATTAGATTAAAAGACTAATATATGCTAACAAACTATCATATAGTTTACAAAAGAATACTCTTGACCTTGATCTTCGGTTGGTAGGACTCCTTGATCTTTTAGGCAAAAGGAATTCTTTCACCCTGGTGTATTGTTCTTTGATTAACTCAAAATCCACTATAGGCTTCATTAGACTCTCTTCTTCCTATTCAACCACTGTATCATATTATGTCACTTTCTATGGTAACCCATTGTAAGCACCTTGCTTCTATTATCTAATCTTATATGGCGAGGATTACATTAAGGACCTTTTAATTATCTTTATTTGATTGGCCTTACTTTTCATCATTGATACGTTGGATGAAGGCTTGGACTCCTTGTTGTAATTCCATGTCATGAATTAGGTTTGTGGTAATAGGTTGAGAAGGGGTCACTAACAAGGTTCTTAGTAACTTCTCAGTTTTTTTCACCAATTCCCTATCTTCCTCTATGAAGTAATTGGCCTTATTATACCATGAGCTTAATTCATATATTCGATCCACCAAGATCCCTTGAATGGAATTCAATTGACTTTCTTTAATGATCTTAAAATCTAAAGGCTATTTAGTGATTTGTACTTTGATCAACTCTATAACCTAGACTTAGGTTTCTTTCCATTATTAAATAAATGTTTGTGCCTTCTTGGCTTGAATTTGTAAGGTATTAAGCTTGATTTTGATGTCTTTTAATCATTATAAGGAATTTAGGAGGTACTTATGTAACATTTTTAGTAGGTCCTCCAAAATTGATAGTAAGACTTGGGCCTCCAAGTCTTTATTCTCTTTCTCCAAGAATAGGATCCTTTGCTTCATTCCCTGAATTCCCACCAGAGCCATTACTAACTGGGCTTCCACTAGACTTGTAATATATTATTGATGAATGGGGTGTTCCCCTGCTACCTAGCCTTAGACTAGAGTGAGTCCTAAAAATGGTTCCACTCTTTAAAGAGTGAGTTCTTCTATTCCAATAGTTACTTTCTTGGTATTAACCTTCTCTAGTGTAGTTGTGTTAGGGTTAAATTTTAACTTAGGCTCTACTTCTAAAAGTTTTGAAGCTTTTGGTGTTTCAAGACTAGCCCCACTTGATTTCCCTAATTCTTTTATTTTATTATTTCTCTCCTTAATAGCCTCAATCATTCTCCTCTCCTCTTGCTCCTTCATGAGCTCTATGATCTAGGGTTAGACTTCACATTAACTTCAACATTGGTAGTGCTAGTTAAAGCTAATGAATATGTATGATAGGTTATGTTTTGGAACTTTCCATAGATGAACTAGTTAGGGACAACAAGTACATGTATGGGAAATTCATCACTAAACAATTTTAACTCACTTGTTGGGTGAATCCACTTAGGTTTCTTTGGGGCTCTAGGAACAAAATACATATCTATATCCCTCTTTATTTTGGTCATAGGGATCAAATATAATGCAAATCCTTTGCCTTTGTTTATCTCTTTAGGTTGAGGACCTTCAATTAGTGCCACCTCAGGTCTAGCTCCTTTATCTTCATCTCCTTCCTCGTCTAACACATATGTATTCGTAATTTCATTAAATAAATCATCCACTATTTCATAAGAATCCAAGGCATCCATTAAAACATATTACATAGGGTAAGGGGGGTTTTGAGGTATATTTAAGGTAGAGGGTCCCTCTCCTAGCCTATGTTCCATCTTTTGTTCACTAGGTCCTTTAATTTTGGGCACTTGATATTGAAGTAGTTTTTGCTGCTAAGGTTGACCTTGAGGCACTTGTCATGGACCAAAAGTGGAAGGTAAGAGGTAGTATTGCAAGGGATTCATTTTCCATATTTCTCCTGATGGTTTTTCTTCCCTCCACAATCTATGTTCTAATTTGAATCCATGCCCCTTAAACCTAGCCAACACTTCCTTAAAGTTGGTTGCCTTTGTGTATAAGTGGTCTTATGGACCCAATTAATGTTCATAAATTACCTTATGTAGTTTATTGGATTTTATATGGGAGATCACATTTACCTTTGGATCCCATGTCTTGAGGTCATCTAATTGGAAGTAGAATGTCTCTTTATTCCTTGTTAAGATCTCTAATTGCTTCCATCCATGAATCATTGTCTTTCTAATCAAATATGGGAAGAGATGTAAGATGCCTTTTTTCCTTTCTCTACATATATGGTCTATACCATTATGGATCTGATGATCAATCTCACTCTCAGCCAACTTGATTGGGATATGCACTAGTAATCGAAAGAGCTAGGTTTCGATTCCTTTAATCTTAATGAACATGCAGTTAGGGTATAACTAGATATTTCTAATAGGCTCTACAAAATGCTTAATGAGGGGGGGGGGAACCCTGGGCATTGGACTTCTAATAATTATCCCAACTAGAGTGGGATATATGCAATCACAAATGAATTACATGTGATCTCTATACTTGAATATGTGCAGCTTGGAGTAATGGTGAGAAATGGTAACTTGTTGTGAGGTGTCCAATTCTTGATGGCATAAAACAAGGTCGAAGCCATGAAGGCATCCAACAAGTAAGACATCATAGTAAATATTTGGCTTATCTTCCTTTTAATTCCATTAAACTATCTTCCCAAGTGAATAGTTATCATTTCACTAATAGGTGGAGTTAGCTTCTCTTCTATCATGAAATAGACATAGGAGACCCACCTAGGGTCAACTTAGGATGTGATTATTTCTCTAGAAGTTATATATAAAATATTCATGATGATTATAATTTCTTCCTTGAATTACATAATTGGGATTTTACCATCATGGTTTTACATTCATGAGTTCCTCTATCTAGCCATTGTCTTAAGATATTATCTAAGTCATTCTTAGTGGTCTATTCCTTTATTTTAGGGAGGTCTAAGTGAGTCCTGAGAAGCTTATAGTAGCCTTTAAAAGCTAATAGACATATATAATCAATCCTCTTTGATGTGACCTCCTTAATTATCTAATCTCCATCTACTTTACATTCAATGAATATAAGAGCTTAGATATCGACACAATAAAGTACCTCTAGTTTGGTAGTTGTAAGGTGAAGTCCAAACATTTAGATTTCCATGAGATCTTCATGCCTCCTCTAAACTATATAAATCCATTGCTCTCTAGGATACAATGGTTGTATAAGGTTGATCATAAAGAAGACTTCAGACCAATTTTTCAAACCATTGTTTAAGTCTCCTACGTCTAGTTCAGTGTCTTTGTAACATTTTCCTTCATTGCCAGTTGAAAAGTAAACCTCTACCTCATCTCACCATTATTGTATAGCAGTGGCTATGTTCCTCTAACTATTTAATTTTGATCATATTGTGTGATCTTATGGAGTCCTTTTAACTCTTCTCAAGGTGATTTTAAGCTCTTTTGAATGTAATTATCACTTAATTAAACAAGGAATACGGTTTTAGGTTAGTGAGATAATATTTTTTTGTATCTTTACTAATAGAGGTGGAAAATTCATAAATTTTCTCACATTACTCCCACAAAATTCCTTTCAGAAGCTAGTTGTTAGTCTTAGAAAGTTTCCTTCATTTTGCACCGTTATATTAGATTTTGTGAGTGAGTGTGGTCTACTGATCTCAATCTATGAAGTCTTTTCTAATTGGTCACCTTTGTTATGCCTTATATAGTTGAAATTTTTTAATCCATTTCACACCATTAGATCAAATCCTATGATGAAGTACATGCCATTGGATCTAGGAACATGCACATAAAATAAGCCTTGATCTTAATAAAAAAATTAGGTTAAAATCTATTATACTAAGTTTTCATGTTAAAATATGTGAAGGGGTCTTTTAAAGGGTCAATAAATACATCCCTTGACTAATATTAAAAGTTTATACTATGTTAAATTTGATGGCCTCATAAACATCAAAAAAATTCTCATGGACATTGAATGATGAGTGTGAGGCTGTCAAATTTAAGCTCATCTAATATACTTAGATTATTTTAAATTTGACATCCTTGTGAATGTAAAAAACATTCTCATAAATGTTAGATGATGAGAATGTGGCTACCAAATTAATGTTCATCTAATGTAGTTAGAGGGCTTAAGCTTAAGCCCTGTAGTCATATTGAGTTGAAAAACACATTGTTCTTTAAGCCAAAAAAATGCTCTTTGAGCCATGTGACCAAGTCTTCAAGCCTTGAGATCTCTTAAGTCCTTTCTTGATTGTCTACTTAAACTTAGATTGGGTTGTAATTCTTTATCCATTTCAAACCATTGGATCAAATGTTATGATAAAGTAAAGACTATCATATTTGCAAATATGCACATGAATTAATGAGTTCTAAGATTTGATAAAAACATAGGTTAAAATCCATGTTTCCTAAGTCCATTAATGTTACAAAAACACATGGGGTTCCTCTAAGGGTTAAAAAATACATCCCTAGGCTAGGCTTGAAGGTTATTGCAATGAAAAGTCTTTGATAATTTTGCACTATCAGATTGGATCTACAAAAAATTGTGGGTCATTGATCATGATTCATGTACTTATCAATTATTGGTCCCTTCAAAGAGAAAATATTAGGGTTAGACATAAAACAAGGAACCTAGAAAGACTTCACGTAGTTTCCCTTAAACATTTTATGAAGTGTCATTTTTTTGGGAAAGTGTCTTAACTAATTCTTCTAAAGGGTAAGTTTTAAAAAGCTGAATGGTTGATTTTTTTTAAACAAAATGTCTACAAGAAATGGTGCCTAAAACAATTTACATGAAGGGTGATTTCTCATTAAACTTTCCCACCAAATTTTGAATTCAAATGTTAGGGTTTTCTATAAGGGAAACCTATCCTTCTTATGTAACCTACAATTCGATATTCAAAGACAAACCATGAGCCAAGTTAGTCTAAAAACATAACCATTATCATTAACCATGTAATAATCATATCCCTTTCAAGTGGATGATATTCAAATTCTAAAAAAGATAACCTCTTCAAGCAAGATTTCAATGTTTATATGTTTTTAAACATTCATAAGGGTCAACCATTTTCAAAAGAAAGAAAATGGGGAGTATGTTGATCTAAAAAATGGTCACTAATAAGGGAAACATAGTAATATGTTAGAACCTAAGGCTCTGGTTTAGACCAATACATATGTATTTCATCCATTATGTCCATAAATTTGTCTAAATCGAACCTTGATTGGTATAAACCTCACATGTGTAAATTCAAACTCAAAATGTTGAAACACATACATGAAGTGTGTGTTTTGATTCCACTTATTATTTTTCATGTAATTTTGGAAGACAACATCTAGATCATACCTTTGGTCATAAAATTTAACTTGGAACATTTTGGATATTTTTTGAGAATAGTTTCTCTTATTTCAAGGAAGGCTTGAGCATTGCTCTACTACCAACTAGGCATCCATAGCCTCAACAAAGATACCTTTGGTCCCACTCAAGGCCTTGCTCCACTACCAACCAAGTGTCCATATCCCTGATGGAGGTTACAAAAATCACCATTGATTTTTTTCCATAGATTTTGCAATAAGTTTCTTCTTTTTTTGTCTTTTTTAGGTTTTTTTTGCAAAGGTTGGGAAGTAATATAGCCTAGGTTTATGGATTTGGTCAAGTATTTGATTCTTGGGGTAATTACTTTTAGTAGTAACCTCTATCCTAGATAAGGATGTGTTTTAGGTGGTATCATGAAATGTTCCTCAACAACATAAGTTTTCTTCTAACACATGTGATTATTATTTCAACCAAACCTTGATTTAAGATTATGCTCAAGATTTTATATGATAATTAAATTCTATATCAATATACACCATTGTCTTTGAGTTGCATCATGGTGCTTTATGACAACCTATGTTCATCATTGCAAGATTCATATTCACATTCCAATCTACTATAATTTTAAGCAATATATGAAAATATAAGCAATAAACCATCTATAGGACCTATTGGAAACAAGATATTACAACCAAGCAAAGCAAGAAGGGAAAGGTAGAAAATAAACTAGTTAGCCTACCTACTCTAATCTAAAAAGTCTTACATATTCTACTCCATGAAGACCCCTAGTGGAGTAGTATAAAATTACTTCTTTAGATACTTCCCATTGTTGGGTAAGGTGAACTCTGCTCCTTGGAGTTCTTTTAGCTTAAAGGTGTTGTTTCCAAATATCTTTGAAATTTGATATGGCCCAATCCACAAAGTTGTGAATTTGCCATGATTCGCTTTTGGATCTGAATATTTTTCCCAAAGGAGGAATAAGTCTCCTTGCCTAAACACTTTTATTTTGGATCCTTTATCAAACCACTTTCTCACTATTGTTTGATGCCTACTAAATTTATCAAATGCTTTGTCTCTGGCATCTTCCATCTGAATAATGTCTAATAGCCTTGAGCTAGCAAGGTCTTGGATTTCTTCCATATACTCTTGTATGAAATTAAATGTGGTAAAATTACGAGTGATATGGAATATAGGTTCTTGGCCATACACCAATAATAATGGTGAAGCCTTGAGAGCTTGCTTGATACTAATTCTATCTACCCATAATGTAAACTTGAGGAGATTATGCCATGTTCTCGGTTTATCTTTCATAAACTTCTTGATATCCTTCATCAAATTCTTATTTTTATATTTAGAGACTCAATTTCCTTAGGGATAATGATTGGATGAAAAATTTAGAGTGATTCCATTATCATATGCCCATTTAGTCATCTCAATACAAGTGAAGGTAAATCCACTATCACAAACCAAAGATAATGGGGTTCCAAACCTTGTGCAAATGTTTTCTTCCATGAAATTAATTACCTCTTCTATCCTAAAATGTTTGGTGTCAATAGATTCACTCCACCTTGTACAATAGTTAGTAGTAGTAAGGAAAACTTAATGGCCTTCAGAAGAATTAGGGTTGATCATCCCTACAAAGTCCAAACCCCATTATCCAAAGGTTTTATCAACTATCATAGGTTACAAAGGCATGGCTACCTTTGGCTCTTTTGTTTTGAATATTTGGCATGTATGACACTCCTTCACATGTTTTTGAGCATCTTTAAAGAGGGTAGGCCAATAATATCCAACTCTAAGGATATTTTGAGCTACGATTCTCCATAAAGGTTGTCCACTTCCTAGCTTCTCATAGAAGGTAGTCATGATATGAGTTTATTCTTATTTGGATACACACCATAAATAAATTCCCTCAAATTTACTTTTATATAAGACTCCACTCTTAATGAGGTAATGATATGATTTAAGCCTCAAGTCTCTCCTTTTATCTCTTGTAAGTCGTGGGGGACAAACACCATTGGTAAGTAAGTGGATGATAGAGTCATACCTCTCATTAGGTTGGAAGTTTTGTTGGTTGACTTGCATCACATGGAGCTTGGAGTTTATATTGGCAATCATTTGAACTAAGCCTTGACATCTTACTAGCTTGGTAATAGTCATTTCAATATCATACTCTTGTATAACTAACATCCATTTGCCTCTTCTTTGTCTAAGCTCATTTTGACTCATCATGAGTTTTTTAGTTGGGTTTGGGAAGATAACATGTACCTTATTATTGAGGATGTAATGTCTAAATTTATTAACTAATTTTACCAAGGCATAATCTTGCTTATCAATCATATAATAGTTCACTTTAACATTCTTCAAATTGGTGCTCATGAAAGCTATGGGATGATAATTTTGATCAACTTTTTGAGTTAGTACTATAGCCATAGTATGTTCAAAAGAAAATGAATACTAATATAAATCCTTTGAGAAGTCACGACTTATGATGACTGGTGCTTTAGTGATTCCTTCTTAATATCAACAAAAGCCTTATTAGATTCATCATTCTAAGAGATCTTTACATCCTTCTTCAACATGTCATTCAAAGGATTGATAATTTTAGCAAAGCCTAAGATGAACTTTATTACACTGTTAATTTTCCCAAAGAATGACTTAAGCTCTTTTCTGCTATTAGGCAATTCAATTTTGGAGATGGCCTCCACTATATCAGGATCTATGGAGATCCCTTACTTAGTGATAACATGTCATAGTATTTTCCTTTTTGTGACACAAAATATACTCTTTTTTTTGTTGAGGGAAATGTTGTATCTTCTATACCTTTCAAACACTTTTTTCAAGTCCATGAAGTGATCCTCTCTATTCTTGGAGAAAACTATCAAATCATCCATATAGATGATGATAAATTTACCTACCATACCCATGGAAATCATGGTACATGGACCTTTTAAATTTTACTATTACATTGATAATCCCAAAGGGCATCCTCTTGTAGGCATAGGTTACCCACTTGGTCATGAAAGTTGTCTTCATCCTATCCTCTTTGTCAACCAATACTTGGTTATACCCTAGGAATCTATCCAAGAAGGACACTAAATTTGACCCTAAAACAACTTGTATGACTTGGTCTAAAGAAGATAGAGGATAGTTGTCCTTTTTAGAAATTTTTTTCAAGTTCCTAAATTCAATGCATAATCTAATCTCCCCATTCTTGTTTCTTACTGGGACCATGTTTGTAACCTAAAAGGAGTGTTTGATAGAAAAGACAATCCTTGCATCCAATAGTTTTTTAACCTATTTATAGATCATAAGCTCTAAGATAGGATTGACTGGCTTTTGCTTTTTCCTAAAAGGCTTGTATATTTCTTTGAGAGGTATTGTATGAGTTATGACCCTTGGGTCAAATATCCTCAGGTCTTCATAGGACTAAGCAATGACATCTTTGTACTTTATGAGTAACTCTATTACTTTCTTATTCTCTATTTCATTACATGCTTTCCCTATGTTGACAGGTTGAGGTTGGTCTTGTTGATCAAGATATACTAGCTGGTAGTCTTTACCACTCACTTTAGGTACCTCTATAAGCTTATCATGGTCAAACAACCTCTCTAAAGAGATCATCCCTTGAGGTATCTTGTTATCACTAAGCTAGATCAATTTACCATTAGGCTCATTTTAAAGAGAGGTTTCATCTACTTCATCAATGATATGTACTTCAAAGGCCCTAGAGTTAGTTAAGAAATTGATGATCTATTGATCATCATTGAAAACATGGAAGTCATTAATGTTATTAGGGACTGATAAGCAAGGTACCAACTCAATGTTGATGTTAGGGGAATCTTGATTTAGCATGAGGTTGGCTGTAGCAAAAGCACACTCATCATTAGCCTTGTTTTCTTCCCTTAAAATAGCTAAGATGTTGAAGGAATCAAAAGATTCAATAAAATCTCATACCCTAAACTTATATCTCTTAATGTAAGACAACTTGCACTAGTATTTACTCCTCACTTGGTTGACCATAAGTTTAGAGTCTCCATAGACTAGAGCTCTTTGACTTTGTGTTTGATGGCAAGATGTAGTCCAAGAATAAGAGCTTCATACTCAACTAAGTTATTAGTGTAAGGAAATTTCAACCTATAAGATGCATGGTAGTGTTTGTCTATAGGGTCTACTAACACAATTCTAGCTCCTAATCTTGATTTGCATCTAGATCCATCAACATATAACTACCTTTGGGTGGCTCAAGATCATTCCTCAAAGATGTATCTATAGGATTCCCATAGTTATTGAGAGGAGTAGTAGTCTAGGGTTGTATTTTATCGCTATTCCTTAGAGGGTAAGTCTTTAGAAGCTATTGAAATGCTTAGATTTTTTCAAGAATATTGTTAGGCTCATTATCTTCTTAGAAAGGAATTTTAAAGGTCTCCACCATATATACTTGATCTTGTGCTTTAGATATGGAAGTACTATCAATATTATCCTTATATGGGATAATGTCAAAGGTGTCAACCTCTTCTTGGAAGGCTTCAAAATCCATACATAATTCAATACATTCTATCTCATTGTGGTTGTAAGTGACATGCACTCTACAATAATTAAGTAGGGTAATATCTATGAGATTGATGTCAATAGGCTTATTACTAGATGAAGAAGGCTCATTGGCTTTATTTTTATTATAAAAGCTATTATTATGGAATCAATTTCTAGGTCTATTAAACTTTTGGAAGTTGAAGTTCCTTCTAGAGCTATCATTAGCATTACCAACTTGCTTTTGCAATTCTAAGAAGTTTATACTAAACTTTTGGACCATATTGATTATGAACTCATTTTCACTCGTAGAAGTCTCAAAATCTTGGGATTAACTGTTATTAGCCATATTGACTAGTATTAGAGCCTTTTGATGATTGGCTTGAGATGCATTGGTATTTTACTCACCTAAGAAACTTAAGATCTAATTAGGAGTAACATGACTAGTAGGGAAGATAATTAGAGTTGGTATTTGATTCAAATATGGAACATTTTGGTTAATAGATGGGAAAAGATTTAAGACTGGCATCTATGGTTGATATTTGCAATTGAGTATGCCATTTTCCCTAAGGCTACATTTGGTCACTAATGACCTCTAATTTTGAATAAGCTTGGGATAATGTGGTAATGGCTGGAAGGGTTCTCTTTAGAAACATAGAAGTCATGGGATCCACAACATCTTTGTAGATCTCTAAGGCTAAATGTTCATTATGCTTGTAAGGATTTATGGTTCTACTAAACATATTTTAAAATATGGCATTAAAAGACCTAATAGGCTCACTTGCATCTCTCTTGATGGTAGTAAACTAATGATATATGACACAAAAGTTAATGATCTTCCCAAATTGATCAATAAATATGGTGTCAAAGTTATTCCAAGAAGTGATACAATCATCAAATAGGTTTAAGAACGACTCAAAGGTAGCATATTTGAAGGTAAAAGGGAATAACCTACAAGTTTTATCCTTGTGAATGACATTTAAGATGTTTAAATCATATTTAAAGGACTTGACATGTTATTTGATAGTGACCATAACAATTGGACTAAAAATAGGCAAATATTTCTCAAGATTTTGTGGTAAATCATGAACTATACCTAGAACACTGATAGGAGAACTTCCAAGCCAAGCCATATATGGTCAAAGGTTGAATGCAGGGACTCCTTGTAGGGGTAAATATGGAAAATATTTTGAATGTTGATACCTTCCTTTATCCTTTCTAGCATGTTAGTGTGTCTTGAGTTCAAGCAAAGGTTCCCTAGTTTATGAATGAGATCTAGTCCTAATTTTGGGTAATTCCATCTTGAGAACTAAGAATCCTACTTTGAAATATAGTGTAACATGTTAATTCCCACAAAGAAAAACAAATGGCATGCAGACTAAGATTATTTTGTGAATATTTATGTATGAAATGATGGACATTGATCTTTGACTAAATTAGCTTAAGGATATGTTTGATCATGCAAAGATGATCATCCTTTATATCAACTTGAATAATTAAACTCAATTTTCACAAGATAGCATTATTATTTAATCAAAATAAATATTTTATAACCTCAAACATCAAGAATTCTCAAATTTAAATCTATTTTTACTAGAGTTTGAACTAAACATTACAAAGAATGAGGATCTTTGCCTTACTAAGTACATAGATGAGCAAAAAAACACTCACAAAGCAAATATATTTATAAAGGATGTAAATATCCTCTAAGATTAACCAAGAAAAAAATAATACTTGTAAAGAATCCCCTCCTTCTAGAACTAATGAGAACTGTCTCTTGTTGATGTTTCTAATTGCTCCACATAGCATTCCTTAGTGTTGATGAACACATCTCATTTTAGGATTACAAGAATCCAAGGCATGAGTTGTAGTTTATGACAAGTAGTGTGTATATGGTGGAATAGTAAAAAAAGTGTGAGAGCTATAAACAAAATTTTTTTGATGTGGTGGTTGGGAGCCACAAAGGTCTAAGTCTTTGTTGTCTTGTAGTCTTCCTGGTTAAGATTTCTAACTCTAGGCTAATCTAAGTGAATGTTTAAAGTGATATTTAAATTAAAGTGATCAATGATAAAAAATAAGAAGAAAAAGTTAGGGTGAGGTAGAGAAGAAATGTGATTACTATCATTAGTCTCAAACATAATGACAAATTTCTATTCAATTTGAGCATAGATTTAACCAATATGTGATGTAACATAACATAAGCCCAAGCTTCACCAAAGATTAGGAAAGATTCAAATGAAATATAAATATAATGACTAAAATTAAATACTACTTAAAGATTTTTCTATTTTAATATGAATTTCATAATAAAATTCAAATCAAATCAAATAAAATGAAGTAAACTTAGAATCCTTCAACTAGTCTAGCACATCACAAACTAGAAACCTCAAGAACGTAAAATATAGCTCATCTATCCAAGAACTATTCATATCTAAGACATCCACCTATAATTGAGAGAAAGTAGAAGAAATATAACATAAAACTATAAAATATTTATTGAATTCCAATTATATTAACTGATCATGTATAAAATTGATCAAAATCCGTCCCTTTATAAATGGTAACACTTTTTTATTTATAGAAGACATAGGCAGTATACCATTCATCTTTCCTTAAAGTTTTACAAGAGGTAAGCATAATTTTCCTTTTACAAATAAATATATAGTTCATATGGCCATTATGTGACTATTAGATTAGAAGACTAATATATGCTAACAAACTAACATATAGTTTACAAAAGAATAATCTTGACTTTGCTCTTGGGCTAGCGGGCCCCCTTGATCATTTTGGCTAAAAGAAGTCTTTCACCCTAGCATATTTTTATTTGATTAACTCAAAATAAACTATAGGATTCATTAGACTCTCTTAGTCTTGTTTAACCAATGTATCATATTCTTTATCACTTCTAACCATAACCTCTTGTAAGCACATTGATTCTATTATCTGCTCTCCTATGGCAAAGATGACATTAAGGACCTTTGAATTATATTTATTGGATTGGCCTTGGTTTTCATCCTTGATACCTTGTATGAAGGCTTTGACTCCTTGTTATAATTCCATGTCATGCATTAGGCCGATGGTAGTAAGTTGAGAAGGGGTCACCAACAAGGTTCTTAGTAACTTCACAATTCTATTCACCAAGTCCTTAACTTCCTCTATGAAGTCATTGGCCTTGTTTTACCATGAACTTAATTCCTATATTTGATCCACAAAGATCTCTTGAATGGTATTCAGTTGATTTTATTTAATGATATTGAAATCCAAATGATATTTAGTGATGTGTACTTTGATAAACTATGTGACATGGCCTTTTGTTTCTTTCCATTACTATATCAATGTTTATGCCTTCTTGGCTTGAATTTATAAGGTATTAAGCTTCAGATTTATGATATTTAAGATCCAAGGATAAACATCATAATTAACTTCAACATTGGTAGTGCTAGTCGAAGCCCATGAATTCATATGAGAGGGTATCTTTTGGAACATCCCATAGATGAACTCGTCAGGGATGACAGGTCCATGTATGAGAAATTCATCACTAGACAAGTTTACCTCACATATTGGGTAAATCCACTTGGGTTTATTTAGGGATATAGGCACCAAAGCCATATATATCTCCCTATTTATTTTGGTCATAGGGACCATATCTAAGGCAAATCCTTTGCCTTTATCTATCCCTTTAGCTTAAGTACCTTCAATTATTGCCACCTTAATTGTGGATCTTTTATCTTCATCTCCTTCTTGATCTAACCCATATGTGTTTACTAGTTAATTCAAGAATGCATACAATATTTAATAAGGTTCCAAGGAAACCATATCAACATATTCCATAGGGGAAGGGGATATTAGAGGTAGATCTAAGGTAGAGGGTCCCTCTTCTAGCCTATGTTCCATATTATTTTCACTAGGTCCTTCAATTTTGGGCACTTGCTACATAGGTAGTTGTTGTTGCTGAGGCATACCCTGAGGTACTTGTGGTGGACCCAAAGTGGAAGGTAAGAGGTGGCATTTCAAAGGATTCATTTCCCATATTTTTCTTGATGTTTTTTCTTCCCTCTACAATTTGAGTTCTAATTTGAGTCTACACCCCTTAAACCTAGCCAACACTTCCTCAAAGTTGGTTGCATTTGTGTATAAGTTCTCATATGGAACTAATTTATGTTCATAAGGTACCTTATGTAGTTTCTTGGATTGTATATGGGAGTTCACATTGCCATTTGCAACCCATGTCTTGAGGTCATTTAATTAGAAGCAGAATGTCTCTCTATTCCTTGCTAAGATCTCTAATTGCTTCCATCCATGAATCCTTGTCTTCTCAATTATATATGGGAAGAGATGTAGGATGCCTTTATTATTTTATCTATATACATGGTCTACACCATAAAGGAGTGGATGATCAATCTCACTCTTTACTAGCTTGATTAAGACATGTACTAGTAATCTAAAGGGCTAGGTTTGGATTCCTTCAATCCTAATAACTATGAAATTTAGGTATAACCAAATATCTCCAATGGACTCTAAAAAATGACTAATGAGGGGGGGAACCCTTGGCATTAGACTTCTAGTAATTATCCCAACTAGAGTGGGATATATGCAATCATAAATGAATTACATGTGATCTCTATACTTCAATACATGCAGCTTGAAGTAATGGTGAGAAAGGGTAATATTGCTATGAGGGGACCAATTCTTAATGGTAGGGAATAAGGTTGAGGTTATGACTGCATCCAAAAAGTAAGACATCATAGTGAACAAATGGCTCATCTTCTTTTTAATTTTATTAAACTATCTTCCCAGCTAAATACTTATCCTTTCTCTAATAGGTAGAGTCAACTTCTCTTCTATCATGAAATAGACACAAGAGACACACCTAGGATCATCATAGGATGTGATTGCTGATCCATAAGCCCTATTAAACAAATTCATGATTATTTTAATCCCTTCCTTGAGTTTCATAATTAGGATTTTACCATCATGGTTTCTCATTACATGAGTTCCTCTATCCAACCATGGTCTTAAGATATTATCTAAGTAATTCTTGGTGGTCCATTCATTAATTATATGGAGGTCTAAGTGACTCCTAAGAAGCATATAGTATCTTTCAAAATCTACTAGAGATATATAAGCAACCATCTTTGATGTACCCTTCTTAATTAACTAGTTTCCATCTACTCCATAATTAAAGAATATAGGAACTAAGATATCGACACAATGGAGTACCTCTAGTTTGTAAACTATGAGGTGAAGTATAGACATATGGATTTCCACGAGATCTTCATGCCTCCTCTAAACTATAGAAATTTATTTCTCATTAGGAGCCAATGGTTTTAGAAGGTTAATCATAAAGAAAACTTTAGGCCAATTTTTTAAACAATTGTTCAAGGCTCCTATGTCCAGTGCAATGTCTTTGTAACATTTTCTTCATTTTTATTTGTCAAGTAAACCTCTACCTTATCTCATCATTTTTGTCTATTAGTGGCCATGTTCCTCCAAATGGTTAATTTCCATTAGATTACATGATCTTTTTGAGTGCTTTTAACTTTTATCAAGGTGATTTTTAGCTTTTTTGAATGTAATTGTGGCTTAATTGAACAAGGAATAGGTTTTTACATTGATGAGCTAAGTTTTTATTGTATGATTTAATAGTGAAGGTGGTGAATTCATAAATTCACTTGTGTTACTCCCATGAAATTCCTTTCAAAAGCTTGCCATTAGTATTTGAAAGTTTCCTTCATTTTTCATCATTGAATTAGATATGCAAGTAAGTGTGGTCCATTTATCCCAATCCATGAAGTCTTTTTTGATTTGTCACCTTTGTTATGCCTTGTTTGGTTTAAATTCTTCAGCCATTTTGCACTATCAGATCAAATCTTATGATGAAGCATAGGCCATTAGATATACAAAGATGTACATGAAATAAGCCTCAAGCTTAATAAAAACTATGGTTAAAAGGCATTATACTAAGTTTTCATGTTAAAATATGTGAAAGGGTGATTTAAAGGGTCAAGAAATACATCCCTTTTATAGCTTGAAATTTTAGACTATGTTAAATTTGATGACCTCAAGAACATCAAAAATGTTCTCATGAATGTTGAATGATGGGTGTGAGGCTGAAAAATTTAAGCTCATCTAAGGTACTTAGATTATCTTAAATTTTAAATCCTCATGAATGAATGAGAGGCATGAGGCTATCAAATTTAATCTCATCTAATATAGTTAGAGGGCTTAAGCTTAAGCCTTGTGGTCATGTTTTGTTAAAAACTACATTTTTATTTAAGCCAAAAATACACTCTTCAAGCCATGTGAACAAGTCTTCAAGCCCTGAGATTGCTTAAGTCCTTTCTTGATTATCTACTTAAACTTAGACTAGGTTGTAAACCTTTAGCCATTTTGCATCATCAGATCAAATCCTATGATAAAGCGTAGACCATCAGATCTAAACAGATGTAAATGACTTAATGAGTTATAATATTTGATAAAAAATTAGGTTAAAATCCATGTTTCATAAGTCCATTCATGTTACCAAACAACATGGGGTTCATCTAAGGGTTGAGAAATACATCCCTTTACTAGGATTCAAGGTTACTGCATTAAAAAGTCTTCAGTGATTTCACACTTTTAGATTAGTTCTGTAAGCAAGCACAGGACATTGATCATGATCCATGTATTCATCAATGATTGGTCCTTGAAAATATCAAATATTAGGGTGATACATAAAACAAGGAACCTAGAAATACTTCACGTAGTTTCCCTTAAACATTTTTTGAAGGGTCACATTCTTGGGAAAGTGTCTTAACCAATTCTTTCGAAGGGTAATTTTAAAAAAGTTGAAGGTTTGATTTGTTTTAGATAAAACATTAGTAATAAATGGTTCCTAAAATAATTTCCCCAAAGTGTAATTTCTCACTAAGCTTTACGACCAACTTTTGAATTTAAATGTTAGGGTTTTTTGTAAGGGAAACCTAGCCTTATTATGTAACCTACAATTCAATCTTCAAAGATAAAACATTATCCAAGTTAGTCCAACAACATTACCATTACCATTAAGCATGTATAATGAATATCCCTTTCAAGTGGATGATCTTGAAATTCTAAAAAAGATAACCTCTTCAAGAAAGATTTCAAGGTTCAGATGTTTTTAAACATTCATAAGGGTCGCCCATTTTCAAAATCAATAAAGTAGGGGATATGTTGATCCAACACAAACCACACTCAAAATTAAAGAAATAATATTCAAAATCATATCTCATCCCAACCAACTACTAATATTTTTGAAACCACAATGAACCCTCATTATCCAAATGATGTGGAAAACTTGATAAACATGAACAAAATGAATTGTTTTGTTTCTTACATCTATTTTTATCCCATTAGGCCCCATATTAATTTTTTTACATATAGATAAATTTATTATAACCCTCCACATATTTTATGGCTATCTAGTTTGAATAAATTGTCAAAATCATGCTTTCATATATCCAAACTATGTCAACTAATCTGATACAATTTATTTCTTTCACAATTATATAAAAAAACTATATATAGTTCCCTACCTTCATTATTGTGTTAACCAACATGGTATGGTATATTTATCTAATAATGTTTTCTAAAACTATATCAACTACCTCAATACTATCTTTCATCTCTAAATTAGGTCTAACTATATCAACAAAGTTTATATAGTCTATTTCATTGTCCATTTTTGTTTCTATTATATCATCTAGCCTAAGACAATATATTTTTACACTAATTCTAATTCTAATATATTTTATAAAATAATATAATATGTTTATGATATCTGCATGCCACCAAGTACATCATCTATAATGATATAGTTAACTTATCCTTCCTTAATTGTACCAATAATTTTGAGATAGAATGACTTGATTCCAAATTATATTTCATTTAGGTCTACTTATTCTTTAGATAATTTGTGTTATATTTTAGTCCCTCTTCCATAGTCCTATCCACCTCACATTGGTTTTTATTAATGGGTCCCCATAGAATAAAAATCTAAGATTCCATCTCAAATTTAATTTATTGAATCATGAGGAATTATCAATGTGAGATAAATAGTCTTATGCATGTTTTATTTGATATGAACTTTCCTCGACCACCTCTTATGGGGTAAGAATCTACCTTTATTACATCTAAGGAAATCATTTTATAGTGATGAAAATATATGCCCATCCAAGATGATTAAAATAAATATTCATTTATCTCTTTAAAATTACATAAACAATGTTTGATCCCAAAACAAATCTTACTTCATGTGGATGTCCCTCATTTTTTATTAGAATATAATATGGTGACTTCTAAGTCAATAAAGTCTTGATATATGAAGACTATTGAACTTGTTTCATCTTATTATAATTCGTTACAACCTTAAGATATCATAAATGTAACATTAAATATATTTAAATCACATACCAAAGATATGATTGAAGACAAATATCTATGTTAGGATGTGTTTAGATCCCCATTATGTACCTCATTTTAAGTTTAGAGTTAAGGTTATTCTTTTCAAATTCCCTCCACCATAAAACAATTTTCTTATCCATCCTTGGATTCATATTATGAGGTTTATGTCCATTCCACCATAAAATTGTGAAGTTTCTTTACATAGGTGATATATGTAATATTAAAGGTGATATTAACCCTTGAAATTTAAAATAATTATAAGAACACGGTGTATTTAAATTTCAACCCTCAAGCCTTTCACTAGAATTTCATTATGTGAATATCAATATTTTAGCTATCTTATCAACTAAAAGTGAGGTTATAGTTTTTCACCCCATGTTTTTGAAAATTATTCCAAGTAACCTTATAATTTATGATGATAGAAAGGATGATGAAATTACCATACACCTTGTGACCTCATTCTATAATCTAACTAGTGTGTTTCCCATTTTTTTTTATCATTATTAAGAATCCCACTTCCCAAATATCTTACTATAATTGAATGGTATAATACATTAAAAAATATCTCACCAATGTTAATTATTTTATCAATTACATATTAGATGACCCATACTTATTTGGATATTCCCAAGTAAAGTATTCATAAATTCTATGGTATCATTCCTTTCTTCAGCACTCCTTCAAGAAATCATCAATTTTTTTTAGAATTAACCTAATTGACATAATTTTATATAATTCTCATTCTTAATATATTGACATGTTATTCCTAAAGTTAATGTTGATAAGTATGAGATGGATCAATTTCTATCTTATAATTCATGTGTAGTTCCTAATTTTTTGAGTCTCTTTAGAGCATACTCAATAATAATTCTATGACTAGACTCTATTAGTTAATAATTTTGTGATCCATCAAGCTCCATTCTCCTAGATATATTAGTCATACTTATACAACCCACACTAGGATGCATTTTAAATAAATAATAATACCATATTTCATTCCAAAGAGTCTCTATTGACTCAAAATGCTAGAATAGATTGTATCAAATATATCTAAATCAACATAATAAAATTCCTAAATCAACCACTTTATTCCTTAATAGTGATGATTTATTTGATGAAATTTTAGACATACCCTAATATTATTCCCCACATAGGTAAGATTCAACATCATATCAACCCAAAAAATATTGTGACCTTAATAAGGTATCTAGTCATTTACTTCTTGAGTGTAGAGATTAATAGATATTTTCAATACAACAAAATCCATAAGGCCTAGCTCTTACCATGGGTGGTTAGCCACATTGGTATTCTAATATTATGCACTCTTGTTTCTTTCATGATACTAGTATAAATTATTTAAATTAATATAAATATCTTGGAAAATATCATGATTCACTTCACTTTGAAGTAACTATGTTTCCAAGTCTACTAAACATTCCACATCCAAAGACTAAACCTAAATATACCTCTAAACATGGGTAAGTACACTATCTCTAGTGCTAGTGTTATATACATTACAAAGATATGTGTAGAGATATCTAGTATCATTTAAGATAATTTTTAATTCCCCCACCCAAATTTTTGTAGTATCTCTCACATGGTCCATCTAGGATGGTGAATGCACCTCACCTATGACTAAATCCACCCATTAGACTAAAAGATGTGTGCACCATGGAATCACATATTCCATGTATTTAATATTTTTTTTAGGAGTCACCATAACCTCTTCCTTATAATTTGGCTAATTTTTTTTAGACTTCATCCACCATGTAGTCCAAATATGTCTCTCAAAAATAATAGAAGAGACCATGATCTTATTTAAATATCAATTGTATCAGGATTTAATAAATGTTTTTTATTAAGTAATTAGGAAAAAGAGGGTCCTGATCCCTTTAAAAATCCACCCCATGGGATTAAAAATCCTCTAATGAGGTAGAGAAAACATAGTAACATCACATACACAACACTACAATAGAAAATAAGAATGCAAAAATATAGGCAAACACACAGCACCAACAAAGCAACTATGGGTTATCAATAGACCCATATTTAGAAAGGAACTCAATAATTTACTTATAGTCACCAAGCATATTCACGCCCATATCTCTTAACTTACTCTTGAAATATTTAATCACAACAAACATGAAATGCACATTATGAAGAGACTTGGTGGCATATTTGACGATAACCTTCCATTTTTTATGCCTTTTATCCATTTTGGCCTTGATTGTCATGCCTTCCTCCATTGTCATGACACATAGTGAGTAGCTACCTTTAATTTATTATCCTTTAGGCCTTAAAACATCATCCTCCATCTCATCTGATTAGGGTTCATTCATTTCAATAAAATGTCTTATTCGCTTAGCTTCTTTCTCTAACTCTAAAGGAGACCCATCTTCACCAAGCTCAAAAGTGTCTTGAAAAAGATCAAAGTCATTAGAGATGAAAATGAATTGAGGGTTATGGGATGGGATTCTAGAAATATGATTAGACCTATGAATATTCACACTACCCCTAACCTCATTCTCAACTATATTAGGACCCAAGTCTAAAACTTTCCCTGACTCCTTAGCTCCACTAAGATCCTCCTTCATAGACTTAACCTTTTTAGAATGAGCATTGCCTTCATCCTCAATCACCTTCTAACCCCTTTTAGAAAAACCATTCATATTCCCCTTGATGGGAGTATCAATATTACCATAGGCTAACTTAGGGGAATCAACCATGGAAATAGGGGGACTCAAATGGGATGCTACAGCTTTCAATTCTAGGCCCATCCAATAGAGTTTTAGGGGAGATTTTGGGGGTCCCAAAAGACTTCTTTCCTTTACCTTTAATAACAAGATAAGGGTGTGATGGGGATCCTTTTAACAAAATAACTTTGATTTGTTTCAAGGGACACAAGGCCAAATGAAAGTGGTATAATCTCAAGATCAGACCTTGGTGGATGGGAACGAGAGGGAAGTTAGGATTTTTGGCCTAGATTTCCTTAATTGACTTAATGGAATTCTCTAGAGAAGATAATAGGAAAAAGGGGAAGATAATTTCCATTATATTCCTAAAATGGTTGAGTAAAGCAAAGTCATAGTGGTAAAATACCTTGATTCTTCCTTGAAGAGTTAGGAAATTCATAATCATGAGACAAATTCCCCCCCACAGTGTTGGAAGCTTCACTCTATCAAATCCCCCATGGGTCATTGTAACAACCTCACCTTACCTAAAGAAAATAGCCCTATTTTCTAGGTTTGACACCCTGTTACAATGATTAATTTTTTCCCCTTTGATAGGGAGCCCCATGGGTTGCTCAATCACCTCCTCAGATACTTCAAAGCTAATACCCCCCATACAGACTTGTCTAGAATTCTCCTCTTAGGACTCAACAAACTGATGAGATAGATTCTCATTATGACCAATCATCTTGTTAATGAAGGAATACACATCACCCTCCTAGATAGTGTGCCAGACCATAGTGTCATATCAAAATTACTCTAAATATTTTAGCTCAATCTAGACAATATCACCACCCATATTCAAAACTAGAGAGATACAAAGCCCAAAATACTGCTTAAGGTAAAGAGAAATGGAATGCCTAACAATATATCCATCAATATTAATAAATCCTTTTAATCATATCAATAATCATGAGAGTTTTGAAATCATAATATCAAAATTATTATAGAGATCTACATATCCTTTACCACACTAGAACTCAGCCTTGATAACGACCCATGTCTACCATCTCATGTAAAGATCATTAGATATGGGGAATGTTAAGAAATTATTTCCCTCAATAAAAGTTTACCTATCAACATACCCTAATCTAAACATCATTTTTCCAGTCATCTCCCTACCCATCTAACTAGTCATCACTTTAACTTGCTTATCTATCTTCCACCTCTTCCACTTTGTTAAGGTCTAGTCAACTACCTAGTCAGCATGTATTTGTTTCCTCAGTTTCTAAGTAAACTAATCTTTAGGACAAATATTTATCCCATATTTTTAAATATAAATGGGTATATTTTTATGTTTACTGGTGATCTTTATGTGCTCTTCACTCACATTCCCATGCCAATTGTTAAATACCATAGTAGTTCCAATAACAATGTCTTTAACTCAGATTCCAATAGTTCCAAAATCTATAGATATATTATTAACTTTCAATGGGAAACGGTCACCACCACTCAAACTATATATGTATATAGAGAATATCCCATACCACTTAATCCATATACGTGTTTCCATCTTTGTTGAAAAGAATTTGGATCTCACTTGGTAGATTAGATAGGGTTCTCAAACATCTCCAGCCATTGTTATTGCTTATTAGGTTTGCCATGACACTTATGATTAGATAATAATTGTTTCATATCATTTAATTCACATTTTCACATGATTGGATTTCATATTTTTTTCTTATCATATGTGGTGATTGTTGCACATATATTTATTATATCATGATCCATTACATTTGTACAATTTCATTTTTAGCATGTATGTTTTATTTATATCATGTATATCACTTTACAGTTAGCACTTATTTCCTTTATGGAACTTATACATCACCTTCAATTTTTATTTATATCATTTATTTAATGTTAAAAAGTGCCTTAGTTTACTTTATAAATCTTAGGTATCACCTTTAGGTTTTTTTTTAAAAGTATTTTTATTCCCCCTAATTTGGGAACTTAAATAAACACAGGATTTATTTTTTAATAGCACATCTCACATGATACACACATGGGTCAATTTTAATCTTGCATTCTTTCATGTGGTACAAGTCTAAGAGTCTTTTAGGAAGCATAGATTTAGGTTCTTCTCTCTAGTGACTAGGTGAAATATCTCTTGTGTTAGTTATTTTTAAAACACGATGGTTGGTTTTTATAAATATGTATGGAGGAAAAAAATAAAAATCATAAGAAAATTAAATGTTATAAGGTAAAATAAATACTAAAATTCAAATCACATGAAAAAATGTGATATTTTTTGCATATCTCCTATTTTAGTTAAATATCAAAATCCATGGTTTGCCTCATGATATATCTAAGGTCTATTGGGGTGCAACACAAAAATATATTAGGGTATAAATTACCATTAAATCTTTATATATCTTATTATATTATGGTACCACATACTTTCTCACACAAGTACCCAACCTTTGTAATTGACCAATGGATCTATAAGTGGTCCTAAAAAGTGGGGAATTTTTTTTGGGAAGGTAGGATAATTTTAATTTTCATTCATATAGAAGTAATGGGATTATATATATAATTCACTTGTGATCCAAATATTATGCTTATTGGGTGGTCTTATTTAGGTTCTTGATGTCAATATCTCTTAGCCTTACCCACTTATTTATAGTGTCTTGTATCTAGTAAGGATTTATGAATCACCTTTGGAGTGCCTTACATCTTTAAATTTTCATCATATATTCCATCATATTACCTTGATGGATATCAATTTTATGTCATCTTCTCCCTCTTTCTTACACCCCATTTTCTATTTATTTTATTTATATTTTCCCTTTTAACTACTATTTATAATGGCACTTGGATTTTTAATTTGTGAGTTACATTATAAGGCTTAGGAGAATATAACAAATCATTCCTTTCAAATGCTCATCATCATTTCTATCGACATCATCTCAATCATTATAGTTAGGTAGATAGATGGTTGTGATTTCTTACATCTTATTTTAGTATATGCATTGATTTTGATTTTTCATTCATTCAAGTATTTGGCTCACTCTGATGCATGTCCTTGGTTTGGTTTTAGTATTTTTATATCTTACATTGGATGTATTTTGCAATAATTTTTTGTCTTTCTTTATGTCTGATTCAATTTGACAAAATGAGTAAAAAGTGATATACATGTATATGTTACCATTTATATACATGTAGATAACAAAAATGAGTAAAAGTGATATATGTAAATACAAGTATCAATTTTATACATGCATACATCATGATGTATCAATATATATATATATATATATACATTATAAAAAAAATATAGACCATAGACATGTGGATCACCTTCATCCTCACATAATGAGGTGTTATTCTCACCATGAAAGCTCCAGATTGAGCACCCTAAAAAATCACCCAAAGATTCCAAGTCTTTGACTATATATCCTAAGCATGTCCCTCTAAATGGGATACTTTTTCCTATAGATTATTAATTCACCATATTTAATCCACGAGTGTATTCCTTTCCATTGAAAATTAGTGCCACGTCATTGGAGCATATCATCCTAATAATATCACTATTAACACCTAAGCTATATGTAATGAAATTACTTAGATGATTTTCAATAAACTAATTATATATCACATAATTAAGAGTAATAAACATATCCATAACAATAAGTATTAAAAGAGCAGAATACTTAAATATTATGGATAAACCACTTTGAGGGGGAAAATTCAATATCAATGCAATAAGAATAGAATTTGAATTAGATCCTAAAAGACTAACCACTACCTCCTATATATACTTTAATTATCCAAGGTGATTCCATAGGTTTAAAATTCTAGGAACATATACAAGTACAACAAGATAATATGATTTGTAAGTCATAAATAATCCACACATATCCCTAGATGCATTATAGATTAAGGGAATAACATGCCCCTCTCCTTTAAAATAATGTTGTCCTCAATGTTGAATCAAACTAGGATGTTGTTTCATGAATGCTTCATCATCACATGTTGCATATTTGGAATGAAGGTTATTCCATTTGATCAAATACTCCTTAATGGCTATGGTCTGCATTTACTTAGTGCATGTGTGAAGGATCTCTTCAGGCTCCATACTGACTCAACCTTCTTCATCCAATTTAGATAACTTAGTTTGAGTCAAAAATATATGTCCAATTAACTTATTTAAAAAATATACACAGAATACCAAATTTATGTGAATGGATGGAGGTACTTAAAACTTGTAATCCACACTACCAATTTTTTGCAAAATATGATAATATCCATAATACTTAGTTGAAAACTTGTTATCCTTTTTATGTTTCTTCAAATACATCTATTTATATGTTTAAAAAAACACAAAGACCTAATCACCCATGACAAAATTCTACTTGTTATGGTGTTAATCTTCTTATTGATTCATTCTATTTTGTACCATTGCTAAATTCTCTCACAAATTGAATAACACCTCCTATTGATGGTGAATGTCTTTGGCAATAACTCAAACCATAGGATGCACTATCAATTCTAAATTGATGTATGGTGGTTAATATCAATAAAATTACATAAAGGGAGGAATCTTACAATAAGTTTGAAATGAAGTGTTATACCACCATTTAGTAAGTGGCATCTTATGAACCCATTTATTATGTTTGTCAGAAACAAACAAAGAATATACCTTTCTAGACATTTTTATTTCCTCTATTTTCAATTATATTTAATATGATAGGATGAGTTATGAGCCAATTAGTTACCTAAACATGTAAATAATTCAATCCAAAAATTATTAATAAAAAATGGATCTCCATCACTTATAATTTTCTTTGGAGTACTATGTAATTTTTGAACTATATTAATAAAAGTAGAAGATATTGTTATAGTAACAAATGGTTGTGCAAATATAAAAAATTAAACATGCTTGGTGAGTTAATCCAAAACTAGTATGATAACATTTTTAACCATAGACCATGGTATACCCTTAATGAAATCCATGGAAAAATCCTCCCATCACAAGTTAAAGATGGATAAACATTGCAAAAGACCTAGGGTCTTACTGGTTTCACCTTTATTTTTTTTGACATACAATTCATAAAGCCACATATTTATAGACATCTGCCTTGAGTCCTTACAAAAATAATTCCTACTTGATTCTATGATAGGTTTTAAAATTTTTGGATTGACCTCTAAGTGGAGAGGCATGAATTTCTTAAAGAATTTTATGTTTGAGGAGAGAATAATTACAAAGGTATAATCTATCTTTATACCTTAATGTGTTGCCATTTTAAAAATTTTAAATTCATTATAACCCTATTATATATTTTTAATCAAATATTTGGTAGCACTATCACTCTCCCATTCAATCTAGCTTCTTCTAGACAATATGCTTGCCCATGGTCATGGTGCATAATAATGCCTCAACTGATTCATCCCATCAAGAGAGGGAATATAAAATCATATTATATTTTCCTTTCAGATAAAATATTTCAAAATCATATCCTAACATATTAGTCACCCATTTATATTTATATTTTTATCACAATCATTGCTCCAAAAACTATATTTGAGAATCATGATCAATTTTTCCCTCAAAGTGAGAACCCATCAAATAAGGTCTCTATTGTTTCACTGCATGTAGAATAACCATCATCTCTTTCTCATATATTATTTTGAGTCTATGATTTCAATTTAGTTGGTAAATTTCAAATTCTATTGGTCTACCTTTGGACATGAGTATAACCTCCATGCCATATCCTAATGCATCACACTCCACATCAAAGTTTTTTGAAAAATTAAGAGTAGGCAAAAATGGAGTTGTGCACATATCTATTTTAAATTGTTTAGTTGCCTTGGTAGCTGAATTGGTCCACTATTAGGAGTCTTTATTAAATAAATATGTAGTGGGGATATAATGCTATCATAATTTTTTACAAACTAGTGATAATAAATAGCTAGCCCTAGAAATCCTCAAAGGATTTTGAAGGTCTTGGGAACCTACCACTCCATCATCACTTAGATTTTCTTAGGATCAATTTTAAATCCTTCATGTGAAATAATATGGCCTAAGTAATCCACCAATTGGACACTAGATTAACATTTGAAAGGTTTGGCATAAAATTTATTTTATTCTAAAACTAAAAGTACCTATTTCACATTCTTCAAATGGTCTTCAAAAATTTTTTTGTAGATGAGGATATCAGAAAAAAATACAAACTTTGTAAAATAATGATAAAAAAATAGTATTCATCAAACCCTAAAATGTAGATGGTGCATTTGTGAGGCCAAATACATGACCATAATAGATTCATAACGGCCTTCATGATTTTTAAAGGTTGTTTTAGGTATATACTCATTGTGGATGTGAGTTTGATGATACCTAGAGTGAAGGTCTAACTTGGTAAAATAAACAACACTATGTGAAACTTATGTTTGATGGTGTACTTGTTGAGTTCTCTATAGTTTGGTCACATCCTCTAAATATCATCCTTCTTCTACACCATGACCACCAGGGAGGCATATTAATTTTGACTATGTTAGATGATTCTTACCTTCAACATCTCTTCTACCATATTTTTAGTTTCAATCTTATAGGTATAGGGATATCTTTAGGGTATAATGTTAGGTGGCGTACTTCTTACCATGATCTTGATGGCATACTCATGTGAAAGACTAGAAGGAAATTCTTTTGTCATGTCAACAAAAATAACATATTGGTCATTTAAAAGAATTTGTAAATTATGATGCATAGACTTCTTGGTTGGTTGAACCTCCCTTATACACCATTTCATAGAACCTTCATCATTTGATGGGAACTAACCAGTTGTGAATATTTATCTTGTAATCCATGTAGTTTAAAGGTCCTACCTTTTTAATGGAACCTCGTGAATAATTCCTAAAAATTAATCTCAATAGTGCCCAAAGTGGTGAGACACTCCACTCCCAAAACAATGTCATCTCCTCCCATGGTAACAAAAAACATGGGGTAATATAGTAAGTAGTATCCCATATCAAGTTTAATGCTATGGAATTTTATATAATTGTTGACTATACCACCATTTGAAATCATAACCTAAAATTTTGGATATAGGTAAATGAAATAGTTAAAATGAGTAGCCAACTTAATGTTGATGGAGTTATGTTTACTCCAAAAGTAAATTAACATAATCACCATTTATGTATTTAGGAAACACAATACCTTGAGAGTTTGAGGAGTATATTTTTTGAAAATTCATGATAAGAAATATTAAGTTGAGAATATTTAGATTCATCCTCAAGTTCTTCCAAACCTACCCCTAAAGCCTCATCTTCTTCTTCATCCTCATTAGAACCTTCAATGTAAAATAACTTTTTTTTCAATACACTAATATCCCTGTCTCCATTTTTTAGTGAATCCAAAACACAAACCTTTTACATTATTTTATTCAAATTGATGAGCTGTGAATTTAGTAGGCTATGGAAATTATGGTGTTTGGAAGGTACATTCATGCATAGTAGTGAAAGGTCTTTTTTTGATGAACTTATTTTCCTCAAAAAAATGTTCCCTTGGTATGGATTTAGATACATTACTAGGATGAAACATGCAAAAATCTAATTAGATTATATATTTGAGTCCACCCAAGAATATGTTAGTTAGATTTTATTTAGTAATGCCTATCACATGTAAGGAGAAATTCTAAAATTGATGAATGTAATACTTTACCATACCATTTTGGCACAACTTGGCTAGTGGGATGAATTAGTTTTCTAAGGCATTATTGTGATAATGGATCTGAATCTCTTCATAAAATATAAATAAAGTAAACAATATACCCTTATTTATATTTAAATCACTCAACCAACCATACCAAATAAACTAATCAGGTTCAAGATATAGATAGGCCATGATCACCTATTGTGAATAGGGAGTCTGATGTAGATTAAAAATATCAATTTTAGTAATCCATTTGAATGGATCATTTCCATCAAACTTTCATAGGTCTATTTTTGGCAACAATGGCTTCGTACCATGGTTGGCACTATGTTTTTTGGAAGATAAAAACCAAATGAAAGTGGTAGAGGCTTATTTTTCAATTAATAAGTTGAAGATCAGGCCTTTTACCCAATGATTTGTTGTAATTGATCCCAAAAGCTATTAAATTCCCCTCTTAGCCCTATGAGATCCCCTTTAAACACATTAAGATCATATTTTTTCACTATTCCATGTAACTCTAACTTAAGTTGTTGACCTACCACTGAAATGCTCAGATCAAAAGTTTTTGAATCCATGTCATCTTTCTGAGGAGTTTTAGTAATTTATTTCCCTTTTCCATAACCATTAGTGTTAGGCCCTACCATCCACAAAACCTATGAGGGTTTTGAATTAAAAAATGTATCAATAAATGATACCATTGTGATCACCTCAAAAAATGAATCCACTGACTGCTAATGTGCACAAGGGTATAAAAAGTTTGCCCAAAAAAGTTTATTAGCATAATAAACTATTACAATCCTCTCATAGAGGTGAATTTAATGACTAATAATTTACATTATTCAATTACACCTATCCCTAGGTACACTATAGGTTAAGGGGATAACACTATATCTTTCTTACAATACTTGAGCTCCATTCTTACTACTCCAACCAACTAAAGCTAGTTGGCATGTATTTTGGTCGAAGGTGTTCTGAGATTGGTCATCATTATGATATCATGCTTAGGTAAGATAGTGTCAAAAATCTCATGATGCAC
>JARHVA010002043.1:2322500-2332500 GCA_037957365.1 Torreya grandis
TAAAACAAACTATTTGTATTATATATACTTTACAATATATGAGAAACTAATGAGAGATTAATGAGAGAATATAGAGAATTTATAGGATTATCACCTATTTTTTAGGTGTGAGAAATTTATTTTATTCTTCAGTATTATTTACAGGTTATTTGTTGTGGGTTCTTTCTCCTGGATTGATCCTGTGGATCCTGTGTATCTCCTACTCATTCTTTCATGGTATCAGATATTGGAGTTCCAATTGAATATCCTCTTCCCTAAAAATTTTTCATCATTTTTCATCTATTAACATAATTAAAAAAATTATTTTATTGATGTGTTATAGATATTTGTTATTCTCTCACATTCCGGTTCTTGTTTACATATTTTTTTTGGAAATTTATGTACTTTATGGTCATTAATGACCATACAGATTTCCAAAATCAGAATTTTTTTTCATATGGGCATATAAAATAAATTCATGAATCCATTTCAACTTTAATGTTTTCATTTCAAGCTCTCCATATAGCTATTTTATTCAAAAACCGGCTGACTGGTTCTTTTGGTAGACTGTAGTGCCTGTACATTTTTATGATGTGGCAGATCGTACGGTCAACTTTTTTGAAATATGAGACCTGTTAATGAAATATTAATATGCTATATTTCATTCCATATAAATTAGTATGGATTTGGACTAGGCCGTACAGTGTTTTGGAAGGTTACAACAGGAATTTAAAAAACTATTTTTAGTCTGCAGCATAGCCATACGGTTTCATCCATTTTGAATGTCTTATAATGCATAAAATCAAAATATGATAATTGTATGTGTCATCAGACTTCCCAAGCTTTCATTTCCAGCTGAGAAGGATGGATTTGGACTAGGTCATACAGTCCTTTGGGTAGATCCTGTGGAGCCAATTCTTAATTGCCTGAGAGGTGTTTTTCCTTGGCCAGTGGTTACAAATTTCTCAAAAAAATCCCTAATCACCATGCCTTTCCAGAAAAAGAGATTAATTATGATAAAGCCAAAGATTATTCAACATTTATCTCATGCATTTGAGTCATTTTCACTTATTTTTTTTATTAATTTCTTATTTTTTAGTGGTTTAAATGCAAGTCTCTAGCTTTAAAAGTACAAATTTGACTTTGCTAAAGTGGCTAGAGGTATTTTGTTAAAAATTTGTAGGGAGGAAGTCTTGTGGTCAAATCCCCCTACATTTTTTTTTCATAAAGACATTTTTTTTACTTCTGTATAAGCTAAGGCTAAGAAAAATTCATTGGGAGACATAAAATTGTAACGAGAGGGGTGTTTTGAGAAAAAATGAATGTCTAGGTTGTTCTTGTCAACATCATCGTCTTCCTCAGGAATGGAATCCCAATTGTTTGAACCCCTAAATTCCAAAAATTACCATGTTTGGAAGCCAAAAATGTAACAACTCCTTCAATCAAATGGCTTATGGATAATTTCTTCTGGAACAACACCTGCGGCATTCACCATTAAAAAAGACAAATATGCATATGGTTGTAAGCAGGATGAGGCTCTTGGATTGATTTGCCTCAATGTCTCAGATAATCTTAAATTTCACATTGTAGATGCTACAATGCCAAAAGAGGTATGGGAAAAATTTAAAAACCTATTTTTCAAAGTTAATGAGTTTAAAATTTTGTACTTAGATGCAGAATTGAGTACTCTCTCTCCATCAGATTTCCCTTTAATAGATGAATTCTTGGCAAAATTCAAATTGATAAGGTCACAGTTGAAAGCTGGTGACAAGGATAAAAGTGAATAAGAGTGAATTTTCATCATTTTTTCAAATTTTAAAGGACCATATAGTGTTTTTTCCTCTACTTTTTATACTATGATGGATACATTAGGTGATGAATTCAAATGGCCTTCCTTTGAAGTTTTTTGTGAAAGATTGGCTAGGGAGCAAACAAAATTAATGACCTTAGATGCTCTACCTAGTCCAAGTCATGCTCTAGTTTCTAATTCCTCTAAGGGAAAACCTTCACCTAAGTCTAAAAAAAAGAAAGCACCTTCAAATAACCCTCCAGAGTCCACCTCTTAGACACCTCATCATTCTAAATCTACTAAGACCAAAAAGTCCGTTAAGCAAAAGAAGAAAACATTTGGTCCATGTAATTTTTTTGGTGGTCCTAATCATGATGAAATTATATGTTTTAAGAAGATGGAAGCATTAGAGGTAGTGGTTAGAAAACACAAAATTTCCATTCCATCTCCATCTCCTTCTACTTCTCCTGCAGGAAAAGGGAAAGCACTTTCAGATAGGGCTATATCTTCATGTCATGATCAGTGGATTTTTGACTCAGGTGCTTCTCACCATCCCACACATTCTAAGGATCTATTTTATTCTCTTACAAATTGTAGTACATTACATATTGTTATGGGTAACTCCTCACAGATTGAATTTTTGGGATCTGGTACTATTGATAAATAGGATGGATGTTTTAATAATGTATTGCTTATACCCCAAATATCTTCTAATCTTCTCTCTGTATATAAAATATGTAATTATGGTACTGGTAAAACTATGGAGTTTACTTCACATGATGTTGTAATAAGATAATGTAATGATCCTAGTGAGATAGTTGCTACATGACAGCAGACCATACTACAAGACTCTATACTTTTGATAAGTTTGAGTCTTTTATGTCTTCTAGTTCTTCACTTATAACACATGGTAATAATATATTAAAATTGTGGCATGAGAGATTAGGACATTTGAGTTATGGATATATGCAAAAAATGAGTACAAAACATCTTGTAAAAGGCCTTCCTAAGGTCTCATGTATTGATGGGGTGCATTGTGGTTGTCTAGTTGGTAAACAACACTAGGATCCATTTCTAGTTGGTAAGGACACATGTACAAATGCACCCTTAGAGTTGGTTCATAGTGATTTTATGAATTTTCTAACTCATTATTTTTTAGGGGATAAATATGCACTCACATTCATTGATGATTTCACTCGTAAAACTTGGGTATAATTTCTCAAATTAAAAAGTGAAAATTTTGAGACTTTTAAGGCTTTCAAAGCCTTTGTTGAAAAACAATCATCTCTTCCTCTTAAGAAGATATGCACTAACAATGGGGGGAATATGATAGTAATGCATTCTATGATTTTTGTATTGAGCATGGGATACAGCACCAGTTCATTGTACCACACACTCCTCAACAAAATGGTGTAGCGGAGAGGAAGAATCAAACATTGAAAGAGATGGCTAATTGTATGATTCACTCTAAAAATTTGGGTCCACAATATTGGGCTGAAGCTATAAATTGTGCAAACTACATTCAAAATTGTATGCCTCACAAAGTTGTGCAAAATATGACACTAGAAGAAGCTTGATCTGGGATCAAGCCTGATATTTCAGATTTTTGGATCTTTAGGAGTCAAGCATGGGCGTTTGTTCCTAATGACAAATTCAAAGCATTAGAGAAGAAAAACCAACCACTTATTTTTGTTGGCTATTGTGAAGATGTAAAATCCTATCATCTTTTTGATCTTGTCACACATGATGTGTTATTTCAATTAGATGTTCAGGTTGATGAGGTACCCACTCCATAGGAGTGTACATCTAGTTCCTCTTCTCCTCCTCCTACCGAGGATAGTGATGATTTGATTTCTATTGTTGATATTGATTATGTTGCACTTGTTTAGCCACCACATCCATCTTCTTCACCACCTTTACATAAGTGGGCAAAGAGCACTGTACAAGTAGCTGGTTTTTTCATTGGTGATCCATCTGATTCTCATTGCACTCGCTCACAGACATTTGGTGTTGCTCTTTTGGGACAAGATTGTACAAATGATCTAGTGTTGTTTTTTGAGGCCATTGGTACACCCAAGTGGGATCTTTCAATGTATGATGAGTATTCTTCATTGATGAATAATGATACTTGGGATCTTGTCCCTCTTCCTAAGGGAAGAAAACTTGTAAAATGTAAATGGGTCTATAGGACCAAATATGCTACAGATGGATCAGTAGATAAGTACAAAGCTAGATTAGTAGCTAAGGGTTTTTCATAGGTTAAAGGGGTTGATTACTCTGAGACCTTTGCCCCTGTAGCTAAGATGAATTCTATTTGTCTTGTACTCTCTCTTGCTACTTCACATTCTCGGTTAGTTTTTTAGATGGATGTGAAGAGTGCTTTCTTGCATGGTGATCTCCATGAGGAGATCTATATGGAGCAGCCTCCAAGATTTGTGTAAGACTCATCATTGGTTTGTAGACTCTATCGTTCTCTTTATGACCTCAAACAAGCTCCTATAGCTTGGTACGAGAAGATGGATAGTTTTCTTTTGAGTTCTAGTTTTATTCATTGTGAGTCAGATCATAATGTATACATCCCAAAGCAAGGTGAGGAGCTTGTCATTTTTGTTTTCTATGTTGATGATCTCATCCTCACTGGTAGTTTAGATTATTTCATACATGACATCAAGGACAAGCTGGTAGATAGGTTTGATATGATAGATCTGGGACTTATACATTATTTTCTTGGTCTTTAAGTTTTTTAGTCTTCTGAGGGCATCTCTATTGGACAGTAGAAGTATGTGATAGATCTTCTTCATCAATTTGGCATGGCTGATTGTAAGCCTACCCCCACTCCATATCAATCAGGTATTGTGTTTTCTGCCACTTGTATGACTCCTCTTGTTGATCCAACTTTGTATAGGCAACTTGTAGGTACTTTTTTATACCTGACTCATACCCATCCTGACATCACATTTGCTGTGAACCTTGTCTCTCAGTTCTCACATGAGCCTCATGAGAGTCATTGGCAATCAACCAAGCATATTTTGTGCTACATTCAGGGCACCACTCACTTTGGTATACATTACACACCACAGAGTTATACACATCTTGTTGGATACACTGACTCTGATTGGGCTGGTGATGTTGACACTCACAAGTCCACTTGTGGATTTGATTTCATACTTGGTTCAGGTCCAATTACTTGGGCATGTAAAAATTAGACTGCTATTGCATTATCCTCTACTGAGGCTAAGTATCGAGGTGCTGTCAAAGCTAGTCAGGAGACACTTTGGCTTTGATAGTTGCTTGGAGAGTTTGGCTTCACACAACAGGGTCCTACTACTCTTTGGTGTGACAACCAAAGTGCAATTGATATTTCATGCAATCCTATTGAGCATTAGTAGACAAAACACATTGAGATTCACATGCACTTCATTCGATATCTTATTTAGGATGGAGTTCTTTCTTTTGAGTTTGTGCATACAACTGAGCAGATTGCAGACATCTTCACTAAACCTTTGGCTTCTCCTCATTATCTTTAGTTGTGAGCGATGTTTTGGGTGAAGGAAGTTGTCCTTGGGGGGATTTCCCATGAATTCCTTCCTTTATTTTTCATATATTTTGATTGGTTTGTACATGGGTACCTTATCAGGCCTAGTAGTTGGGACCCATATTTGTTTGTCATTCTCCCTATGTTTCTCTTAATAGAGGGTGTTGGAATAATGAATATTTAAGTTTACCTAGGGTTAATAGGGTAAGTTATTTATTACCTAGGGTTAATTTTATTTACCTAGGTTAATTGATTTTATTATTGAGAATCTCTCAACAATATATTTGTTCGTAGTATGTGAAAACAAATAGTTTGTTTTCTCTATTTTGTAATCACAATAACTAGTTTGTTTTCGTAAAACAAACTATTTGTATTATATATACTTTACAATCTAAGAGAAATTAATGAGAGATTAATGAGAGAATACAAATAATTTATAGGATTATCACCTATTTTTTAGGTGTGAGAAATTTATTTTATTCTCTGGTATTATTTGAAGGTTATTTGTTGTGGGTTCTTTCTCCTGGATTGATCATGTGGATCTTGTGTATCTCCTACTCATTCTTTCAAAACTAAGATGCATTATTATATATATCTTCCTCCTCATCCATGAGCCATATTATCTTGTAGACCATTTTTTGATCACATAAAGCTCGAGTTTTCAAAAAATTACAAATCTATAAATGAATAGTTTCTACTTATTCATAGTAAAATTTTAAAATTTTGAAACCTTCATTTATTTACCATGATATCTATTATTTTTCACATTTTTTTCATAGTGAGATAGATAATTTTTATGTGATTATAGATTTTTTTTTCAAGAAAAGTGTTTTTTATCTTAGTTTTTAGGTTGGCCTTTTGTTCTTGTTGACCAGTTCCTTCTATTACCTAATACATAAGAAAAATTATCTAAAATCAACAAGGTAAGTGAACATACATATTTTAATTATATTTAAATTCAATTATTTTAATTTATTTCAATGTTTTTTTTTAATTTATGCTCTTTTGTGTTGTTATGTTTTGATTCCAAAGCACCACCCCACATTACATTATTATGACATATGATGAGATTTAGGTGGTGAATATGTATACATATTTTTTTTTTTCATTTTATCACATTATTTATGTTTTATTTTACATTGGATTGTTAGTGTATATATCTCCCTGAGTACGTGCCTTAAAGGGTGCATCGAGAATGGGGTGGGATTATCTAAAGGTAATTTTTGAGAGAGTTTACATACTATTCTTTCACATCATCACTAGTATCACTTTAATATCATTTAATCCTCTACATATATATATATATATATATATATATATATATATATATACTTCCTATTATTTTAATTTCCATACACTTTTTATAGATTCCATATATCCTACAATATCATCCTAGATAATACCCCATGTTTCATGTATAGGTATCCCTTATACTATATCGACTAGCCAATTATAGTTTTGAGTCTATCTTCTACAATTTATATTATATCATACTAGTTGATACTATAAAATTATATCTAACATCTTCCAACTATATCGATTCCATCAGCTTATATTCTATGGTTATTTTTTGGTATTATAACTATATAGTGGACATATTTCATTCTTGATAAGATATAACACATTCATACACTCTTCTTAAGATCACATTTCTACCCTAAGGAATTATTTAGGAGAGTTAGTGGTTTATAACCTTACCTTAGAGGTTTTGTCTTATGGTGTCATTGAATATCAATTTTAGAGGTCATTTCGAGTTCCTAACTAAGGATATATAGATAATCCTCAAACCATTTGATATGTTCAACCTATAACATATCTTTAAAATATTGACTTGATCCAAATTTGGAGATTGAAATATCAATGGGTTGACCTAAAGGAAATTATATGTACATATAATCTTTCTTTTGATTAGTGTGTGTGTGTATATATATATATATATATATATATATATATATATATATATATATATATATGTTGATTTTTGGATGCATGTGTTATGAGTCCTTGCTTAATCTCTTCCTTATACTTAATAATATGATATAGATATAGGTTTGTTTAGGCTTTGTAATTATCACCTTAGGTTTCATAGACTTACATTTAGTTAAAAATTTCACCTTATCTTATTCACAATCATTTACACATAATTTACTTTACTCGTACCACTTAAAATCATTTACTTTACTTGAAACTTTATAATCATAGTTACAATCATTTACTTTTTATGAGGTCTAGTGATACCTATATCCTTATGTCATAGGTTTAGACATTAGAAACCTTTATTCTTTACATTTGAGTTTTAGGTTACGCTTTACTATATGTATAAAAATCACTGGTCCTTAGTTACTTGTCAAAGTTTATGTAGGATATTTTTCATTTACCTTATATGAGTCCCATTCTATTAATAAAAAGGATAATTTTGGTTCATCCTATCCCATGAATAAAATATTTTATTGAATAAATCTTGTTACTAACTATAAAATATTGTATTTTTCATGTTACAAATCATGATCTTGTATGATATTAGGTATCATTTATTAAGTTTTTGAATATGTGAATAATAAATATTCTCATTAATGTTGATTGAAAAATGTGGTAAGAATTGATCGGTCTAAGGATTTAAGGCATGGACTAATTGGAAAGGGAGGTCATGGAACCAATACAATGCATCATATTTAATTCCTTATGGAAATAACTTAGTAAAAAATGTATAATTTTATGTATATTCCATTCATGTTATGTGAAAGGCTTAAAGGTGTTATTTTGGATCATCTTTATCATCATTTAGTTTGAGCTTAGGTGAATAAAAATCTATAGGTAAGGAATAAGATGAGATATAATATGTTAATGTATTATGTAGTAATACATGAGAATTAACTACATTGACTAATATATAATAAACCTATTGTAAATTCAAGACCCTATTTTGAAGATGAATATTTTTTCACAAGGGTTTGAGAATTAGGCATAACAGAATATGTACCAATGGAAGGTGTGATAAGAGAAGTAACCCTATAAGGTGCGATAGTATGTTGTGTATGAATACTCATATTAATATTAGGAAAAGCTTTTATCCCCCATACATAATGAGTGGGAACTAAATGTGTATCCATATTAGTATAAATATGAGTAACAATATTAGTAGTATGAACACATATAACAATGTCAATAATTATAAAAGGTACATTAGTATTATTGAATGGATCATGTTGTTCCTTATATTAAAAATATTTTTATTTTTTATATTTTTAACTTATAGAATTTTTCGAATAACTTTGTTGAGTTCATTATCTTGTACATTAATTATTTCTCAAAATTTAGATAGAGTTGCAACCTTTTAAGGGTCTAAATCATATATTTCATCATGATGTATTTTATCATGATATTCATTATTATTTATATTTTGATAGATAGTCTCAACTTTAGGTATATCACTTTTAATAACATGTACTTTTATGTTCTCATTATTAAACTTTTCATCAATGGAAAAAGGAGGAGTTTCCATCTCGTTAATTTTGAAAAAAATAGATATATATGGTTTATATAAATAAATTTGATTATGCTCTATTTATACACCACTTAACCATGCACTCTAACTCTAAGTGATAGTACAACTAAGCTTCTTAGATGGCATATAATATGACCATGAAAACATCAAGAGGGATTAAAATAAATGATATATTGTTAAATTATATGGGGATATCTAAAATTATAATTTGAAACCCTAATTTAAAAAATGACTATGAACATTGAATGAAAATCCTAAAGATAACCTAGGGTTCTGATGAGATCAAGAATTGACCATGATTGACCTTTTAAACTTCTTATATTTACCTCTTAAAATAAATATATTTAAATATTTATGTTTATTTTTTAATACCTTTTTATATATAGATATTAATGAATATGTAGCATATATATTTTATGATTTGCATTCGGACTATTTATTTATGAGTAAATGTTTAGAGCATAGTTGTGATGGTAATGATACACAATCAATCAAACCATATTATTGTCTATATATAGATATTTGGCACTTATTATACATGGTAGATATTTCTTATTAAATTGAGCATGATTATATTTGGGTTAATTTATAAAAATTTTTGTTGATAAATAATATGGGTTCAATTGCGTGATATTTATTACATCCTTATTCTCTCACTAAACTGATTTACCTAATTATCCATGGATAAAAAGGGTTGATTGAATTGATTGTTAATTTTTAACTAAATCATAAGTCATATGTTGTTATGGGATAGATGTATGTTACTTAAATTTCATGAGTTTATTATTTTGAGATGACAAATTATGAATTATGTACATAATTATTATGTTACATTTGTTGTTATAACATTGTTACATTTGTTGTTATAACATTGTTTTATATGTATCATGATATAATTGACTAACTACCTTATTGTTGTGAGATGGATGTAATAGAATTTATCCCTTAGAGCATGATGGATGGAGTGAATCATTAGAGTAGGTGGAATATATTGAAATAGTGAAGGACGATATAGGAATTGCTAAGACCCCTACATATACCACATTAGATTAAAAATGTTATATGTATTGTGTGTTTCGATTATTAGATATTAGAGTTTGTATGTTTTAAATGTGAGTATGTATTTATTGAATAAATATTGTATGTGATTGAATTTTATACATAGAATCAGTATTTGATGTTGCAGTAAGAT
>JARHVA010002043.1:2337500-2342500 GCA_037957365.1 Torreya grandis
AAGTATTTTGAGATTTAAAACTAATGCAAGGTCACCAAAGCTGTTTGGGGAGCTTATCAGTAGGCTAGAGAAGTAACTATGTGGTGGGTTAATAAGAAGTTTGAAACTAATCTAAATTAAACCACCAATACATGGGAGTAATTTATGACACTATTTAGGTCATGGTGTCTTCCATAGTTATATTTTGACCAGAAGATGACAAATTTTCAAAATCTGAAGCAAGGAGACATGTCAATAAATGAGTACTGGGAATAGTTCACCAAACTTCTAAAATATGTGCCTCAATATCAGGTAGATGAGGGGTTCAATATTAGGAATTTTATCATGGGATTAAAACCCTAGATTGGTTGAGAGGTAGATGTTTATAGAACATCTACCATGAAACAAGTCTTTGAAAAGGTATTCAATTAGGAGTAAAAGTTGAAATCACTTTCTTAGGTAGGGGAAAAGTTTAATAAATTTTTTGGAAGATCATGTCCAGATTTCAAGAACAAGAACTAGAAGTATAGGAGTGGAGACTCCAAGATTTAGTTCAAGAATTAGAATACCATATTTAATATGGTTTAGGTATCAATAAATTGGGTAATAGTTTCAAGGGTGCTTTGAAGGGAAACCAACAATTTGATAGAAAGGGACCACCAGGAGGTTGCTTAATCTATGGAGGTGACTTGTTGGTACATGAATACAACTAAAGAAATCCTAAGGTAAGGTATGTCAAGTATTTACCATAAAGATAAATGAAATGGAGGAGACTAAGGTACTATCAATTGAAGACTATCCTTTCCTTAGGAATTTTCATGATGTGATTCTAGAAGAAGTACCAAGATTGCCTCCTAAATTAGAAATTTACTTCTCTATTGATATAAAACTAGGATCAAAACCTCAATCTAAGGCTTCATATAGAATAACAACTATTGAATTAGTAAAATTAAAGGCACAACTTCAGGAATTATTATCCAAAAGATTGATTAGACCAAGTGTGTAACCATGGTGTGCATTAGTTAATTTTGTTATGAAGAAGGATGACACTCTTCAACTTTGCATTAATTATAGAATTTAGAATAAAGTTAGCATTAAGAATAGGTATCCACTACCATGAATATATGATCCTTTTAATCTAATCTAGGGAGAGATAGTCTTTTCTAAGATTGATCTTAGAGATGGATATCACTAGTTAAAGATAATGTATGAAGATATTTCAAGTATGACATTTATAACACTCCATAGAAGTTACGAGTTCATAATATTACCTTTTGGATTTATGAATGCACCTACACCATTCATGAATGTCATGAATAATGTGTCTAGATATTAACTAGATCATTTTGTTTTGGTCTTTTTTAATGATATTATGATATAATATAATGATGAAGAAGAGCATCTTCAATATATGGAGCTAGTTTTATAATGTTTACAAAAGCATAATCTATATGGAAATTTTTCCAATTGTGTATTTTTTCCAAAAGAAAGTGCAATATAATGGATATATTATCTCAGCATATGTAATTTATATTGATTTGGATAAGATAAGAACCATTATGGAGTGGTTGGCACCAAGTAATGTTTATAAGGTTATAAGTTTCAGGGAATTAATGAATTATTATAGGAAATTTGTATCAAATTTTTCTAAGATAGCTATCCTAATTACCTCTCTGCAGTGTAAGAATCAAAGTTTTATCTGGTTAGATAAATGTGAAGTGGCTTTTAGTAATTGAAAAGAAGGCTTATTTCAGCACTGGTGTTAAGAGTTCTTGATCCAAATGGTCAATTTTTAGTGATCATAGATGCATCTAGGGATAAACTAGTAGGAGTCTCTATGAATGATGGTTTATTAGTAGCTTATGAGTTAAGGAATCTAAAGATTTATAAGGTTAATTATTCCCCTCATGATATTGAACTTGAAGTAATTATTCATGCTTTGTAACTTTGGAGACATTATTTATTGGGAAAACTATTTCAGCTCAAGACTAATAACTTGGGGCACAAATACATTTTCACTCAACAAAATTTAAATAATAGTTAGAGATGTTGGTTAGAGTTTTTGTCTAACTATGACTTTGATATCAATTATATCAAAGGCAAAGTAAATAGAGTAGTCGATGTTTTGAGTTGTAAAAGGTACATAGAAGTTGTAGCTACTATCAAGAGTAATTTCAAGGATTGTATGATTTAGTTCTCACCAAGAGATAAATTTTATGATCAAGTTAGGAAAGCTTTGTCTGAGAATGCTTAGAATCCTAGGTATAAGGGATATAACTTAGAAAGTGATTATCTTTTAGATTATAATAAAAGGATGTATGTGTCAGATCATGAAAATATGATGAGCATAGTGATAAAAGAGCTTTATAATTTCCAATATTTTGGACATATAGGAGTAACCAATTTTATGAGAGACCTTAGAACAATTTATTTCTAGAAGTATATAAAGAAAGATGTATCAAACTTCATGTCATGTTGTCTAGAATGTCAATGAGTGAAAGTTGAACATGTGCATTTGGATGGATTGTTATATCAACATGACACAACACAAGGGAAATTGTAGGTGATCAGTATGGAATTTTTCCAAGGATTACCATTATCATAGAATAGGCACAACATGATCTTGGTTGTAGTTGATAATTAACTAAGGTAACACATTTTATCCTAGGAAATTTGATAGATGATGCATGAAAACTTTTTAAGAGATTAGTAAAGGAATTATATTGATTTCATGGATTTATATAGAATATCATATCAAATCATGATTTGAGAATGACTTCTAGATTTTGGTTAACTCTAAATTCAACTTTGGGTATGTAATTAAATTTTAGCATTACATATCAACCATAGACTGATGGTCAAACTAAGTGAGTTTCTCAGGTGTTAGAGGATATTATTTACATGTATTACATGGATAAATAATAAAAATGGTAAGAATATCTTCTATTGGTTGAGTTTTCATGTAATAACTCATAACAATCTACTTTGAATATGGCATCATTTGAAGCACTTTATTTGAGAAAGTACATGACACCAATTAGTTTGGATAAGTTGGAAGACATGATAATATCAAGACTTGAAATGATTTCATAAATGGAGAAACAAGTTGAAAAAATTAGGAATATATTGTCCAATTCCAATGATAGGAAAAAAATCTATGCTGATCTAAGAGAATAGCTAGGTAGTTTGTATTAGGTGATAAAGTATTTTTACAAGTTAAGTCACAAAAGGGCTCAATTAAATTCATGAAGTTAAAAAAAATTCACCAAGATATGTGGAACCCTTTAATTTTTTATAAGTGTTGAATCCTATAATGTGTAGACTTGCATTTCCACCATACCTAGCTCTATTACATAATGTCTTCCATGTATCTTATCTGAAGAAGTATATAGCTAATGCTTCACATGTGTTGGATTAGAATTTTTTATAGGTTATGAATCCTAAGGTGGTCATGGTAGAACCATTCTGATTAATGGACACTCTCAAACTACATTTTTGAAATACAAGTGTGTCATAGTGCAAGGTCTTATGGGACCAATACTCTAAAGATAGTTCTACTTGGGAGGACAATGATGAGTTTTAATAGCTATTTCCACATATGTTTTCTTGATTTGATGCTATATACTATACTTTTATTTTGTTAAATTATATTTATTATTCATAACTATTATTTTAATAAGTGTCATTAGGATGATGACTAGTTTTAGGGGGAAGGATATTACAACCTGATTCTCTCACTAAACTGATTTACCTAATTATTTATAGAATAATAAGGTTGATTAAATTGATTGTTAATTTTTAACCAAATCATAAGTTATATATTATTTTAATATAGATGTATGATATTTAGACTTCACGAGTTCATTATTTTGAGATGAAAAATTATGAATTTTGTACATAATGACTATGTTACATTTGTTGTTATAATATTGTTACATTTATTGTTATAGCATTATTTAATATGTATCTTGATATACTTAACTAACTACATTCTTTTCATGAGATAGATGCAGGAGAATTTATCCCTCAAATCATGATAGAGGGAGGGAATCATCAGAGAGGGTGGAATATGGAGATAGTGAGGGATGATAAAGGAATTTATAGGAGCCCTACACACACCACAATATGTTAAAAATGTTTTATGCATTGTGTGTTTTGATTATTAGAGATTAGAGTTTGAATATTTTAAATGTGAGTATGTAGTTATGGAATAAATCTTGTGTGTTTAAATTTTGTAATTAGGCTCAACAATTGATGTTAAAATAAGATTTCATGAGGTTACTTTGCTTATGTTTATCTATGATTTTCATGAGTAAATCAAAGAAAATATATCAAATTTCTATTATATGTATAGACTAGTATAATGTATTTAAATATGTCATTGAATGTTTAGCTTACTATTATTAATATTTAGAATATCAATATAAGTTAAGATCTTAAAATAAAGTAAGACATAAATATAGTCTATATATATAATAGTAATTAACTAAAAAAATATCTTGTTATAATTGGAATCAATTATAAAATTATCTATCTTTTTGATAAAGAGATAATTATCCTTATTTTGTTTTATAATCAAGGAGATTAAAGTATCTTAAAAATACTAACCAAAGAGCTAAGTCCAATCTAATCCTAGTATTTGATTATCATGCATGACTACATTAAAAATTATAAGTATGGATATCATTATGTTACTTATTAATGTAGACTTATGTAGTGGATATAATCAATGAATTATATCAAAGTGATCATGCAAAAAATGTTAAATAAATTAAATGTTTTATAATATTTGAGAAACTTTTAAAGAAGAAAGAAATTAGGGATTCCAGTATGTTTAATGGAGAGTTAGATATGGATTAGTGGAGTTTAGAGGAAAATTTGGATATTATGCATGGACTGTGAAATAAGTGAATAGTGACATAAAAATTTAGAAAGGAAGGAGGATGGTGAGGAAAAAGGAGGAGTTATGTAAGTAAAGGAAATATGAGAAAAAAAGGAGGAAAAAGTATAAAACAACAAAG